>AZLU01000128.1:54973-118392 GCA_002224055.1 Pezizomycotina sp. ARF18
CAAGACGTCCTTACAATTGTGCCTCTTACCGTCAGTTTCGGTATAATATTCTTGTTTCCGACTATGGGTCAAGTTAGAATGACACAAGCTGGTTGGGCCCGAAGATTGCATCATCGCCGCCGGGGTCATATTCTCGCTTTAGCAGGCTAACAATCTCCAGTAAGCATCCAAATTACAAAGGTTCCATTGCTATCCGTCAATAAATAATAACTCACCATCGTCTTATCAGTTCTGAACTTCGGATGGCCCACCATATAGACGACGTCGCTCCCGGAGTAAATCTCACTCAAGGATGGAAGATCTCTATGCTTGGAAATATTATACTTCAACGCCCTAACGCTCGTCAATGCTCGATATTCTCCTACTACGCCCGCGCCGCCGCTGCGATTCTACATATACTCGATATTTACGATCGTCATACTGTTCGACGTGGCCACGACTCGTCCTCATATTCCAATGCAAGCCCTAAGTTTCGCATGGGTACCTCCACGGTCGGCGGACGTGTATCAATATCGGCGCTGTACATTACCAACGGTGTACAATATCCTAACCGATTTAATAATTTACGCCTTACCAATCAGACGTTATGGCGATTACGCTTGCCCAGGAAACAGCGGATCGGTCTCGTGATGGTGTTCAGCGTTGGTTCTGTGTGTCCTCGCTGCGCTTTTGAGAATTAGAGCATTGACGGCGATCCTGGGCCATGGGATCCGGAGTGAATACTATCGGCAGTATACTCTGGAGCCAGGTCGAAGTCAACGTGGGCATTGTATGTGCGTGCCTCGCGTGTCTGAAGCCTCTGATAGCAAAGATTGTCAGCGGGATTGATACGCTAGGGAGTCTGTTCTCCCCAACGATTGGGAAGTCCATGCTCGGTTCAAGTACGAAAGAGAGTGGGAGCGAAAGTCTGGATAATCAAATCCGAAGCCTTCCGTCGTAAACTTGAAGGATAGCCGTTCGGTAGCGTTGTAAGTAACTGGGGTACTACTACAAACCAGACCGTTACGAGTGTGAGCTGAATTCAAGGGAGGCCACGATGGAGCGTATTGGATGATTATTCCAATATTAATGTTGGTAGTAACGGACATGATCGCTGGCAGGATGTCTCACCAGCATCATTGTGGAGGCGGAAGGCGAGATAAAGCGCCCAGGTACAAGTCATACATGGAGGCGCACTCGTACCCTACGCAACGGTAGGGCAGAGTCGGAAATTGAAGCGGAAGGGTTATAAAAGAAACAGAGGTTGGGTTGTAAGAGATAGGTGTAACAAGTACGTTTACCATTAAATTCGATTAGACCGTATAGAATCTAAATGCAGAGACTTTAACTATTCTGTGTACCGAAACGCACAGAACCGTCCCCCCCGGCCCCCCCCCCCCCGGTCGATGATAGATCTTAAGCAAATGAATGTGAATCACAAGAATATATGTTGAAGTATATGTTTCACAGCTTTAAGAAAAAGACAAAATACGAGACCATTAGAGAATACCAAGAAATAAATAATATTTCTAACTAAAAATAACACTTGTAAATGCAAATATATACGGTGGCCGGAACTCCCAATCACGAAGCTGAGAGCAGAATATACAAACAGGGTCGAAGTCCAATCGCGTGAACGTTCCACCCTCAACCCATCAGCAAATTCATCGAACCTATACAAAATCTGTCCTCGCGCGGTGTATCGCTAAATCGTCGGCATCGGATTGACTCCTGGCGTGAAGTCTGCTAACATCCACGCGAACCGTGCAGCATCGATTCGCTCGCGCTAGCGTGTCTGCTATCCGCTCGAGGTCGGAGACGACATTGGCGGCAGGGTGGTGTTTGCTTTAATTCCATCATATCTTCCTCGACAGTCTTCCTATTCTTCGGACGGCCCTCCTGCCAGCGGTCGTGGAGATCTGCATAAAGTATAGGTCAGTACAAGCTCAGGGCATTAATAAAACACCAGAAAGGGGAAACTTACAGTCTAATACGATCGGGACCCAAATAAACAAGGCGATGATCTGGCCAAATCCCCACATACCCGTGTTTATCAACTTCACGAAAAGGTTTAGCCCGAAATAATGAAGCCGATGAGTGCCGTATACATGATGATCACTATAGCCGCAACGACGTACCGCCCGATCCTCACACTTTCGTCTCTTTTACGCCATCCCAGATCTCTTCACTCTGACGGATGAACAGGCCGAGCATCACGATCGTGCAGAATCCCAAACTTATCGCGTACAACCGCCTTGGAATGTCCGAGTTTGTCGTTACGTAGTCAATGACAACCTGTCTCTCGGGTATTTCGTGGATGGTGTCAGAACACAAGCTGCGCGTTGCCCCACTCACGGGCGCTGAGCGCCCTGCTCTTGAGGCTGATCCCCATGAAGACGGCGCAGAGCATGAACGCAACAAAGCTGAGTATGTAAACGTACCAGCTGCCGCGCGTTCCGTGGCCGTCCATGCCTCTTTCTAAGTAGTACAGCGTGAGCAGGGTAAACGAGACTAGCGTCATGCCCGAGAGGGTTATGGAGAGTAGGAGGGTGGTGTCGACGAGGATACGTTGTCGGTCGCCCGGCGGATAAAAGCTGCTGTGACAATCGTAGCGACGAACCAGCACTGCGTCTTGTGGAAGTTCATGCAAGCGTCGTTAAATGCTCTCGAGGCGAGGGAACTATTGGGTGGCTAGGGCGGCGGCGGGAGGCGAGGCGGAGGATGTAACGATGGGCGACGTGGAAGGCGATCAGAAGAACCATTACGATTTGGAGGGCGTATGAATATAAAACCTAACAAGTATACAACTGTCAGTAAGCGTTCAAAGAATACGAGAAATAAACCTTGCCACAGTGCTAGAAACAAAGGCTTCCAAATTTCAAACTTACGCCAATACCACCAATATCCGGATCATCCTGTACCGCTCTCTTGACACCCTCGCATATGTCAACTTTACAGCTGTTAACTGCGGTCAGACTTAGTTGGGTCGCGCTAATGTTCAGCGCCTTGCACGTTGAGTTCTTGTTAAAATCCGAGCAATCACTCAAAGCGCAAGCGTCGTGGAAAAAACGTAAGTGTTTGGCAACGATATCCCCCATAGATCCTTAGAACCTGTCCCCACGCCGATTCCATATTCGGCGTATTGAGCTGCTAAGTCGTCTGGTACCGAACCGTTGGTGATAGCGTTTGTTATATTCGATAGCATCAAACAGTTGCTAAATGTGTTCGAGTCGTAATAGAACCTGAGGCTCGAAGGCGTGGAAAATGTATCGAGACATTTTTGCGTCAGGTTGTAAGGGTTATCCGAGAAAAGATTGTTCCCCAATGAACTCCAGTTGCTAGTTGTCGTGTTCATCCCCTGTGTTTCCCCAAACTACTATACTCCTCTATCTCTGAATTTTTCCTCTCTAAAGTATATACGCACCGCGAAAGTGTCGGTTGTGAACGGCTCTATTCGTAACAATCAGATTTGATTTCTATATAGGGACTCTTTTCTTTTTTATAAGTAGGAAAAAGAGGGCTACCGTTGGGTATTATATATTTAGACTCATTTCATCTGGAGTCCTAGCGTTTTTTCCAACCCCGCTCATATATAATACCGGAAGCTCTGTTGTTGCTTGTTTTTTGTTTTAATAGCAACAGCCTTGCCGGGGCCAGCGAGGCTTAGGTGACTCCACTTTGAGCCTCTGAGCCTCAATATAGTATTTTCTGCGGGAGATCGCTGAAGCATTTACTCTTCAGGTTTCCCCTCCTTCCGGCGGCCTTCTACATCCGCACGATTACCAGTTCTTGCAGAGAATGCGTGGCAAAAAAGAAAGGATATAGGAACGAAAAAAAATAGAAATAGAATACAAATTCATTACTCATTCATCAAATATCGCTCCTTGAGTGAACTATTGTAATAGAATTTTCTGGTATTCCCCTCGAGTATTGCTGAAACTTCGTCTGACATGCATCGTCAACCACGCTTTGATCATCACTTTCCCAGTATAGAAACGTAGTGGACCCAAGCCTCGGCAGTTCAAGACTTTAGCCAAATATAATATAGGCATTCTATTCTTGTCGGTTCGGAGCTCTGAGGTGGTGCGGATATTTAAACAACAGGCTTTGCATCAGCCTCCGAGTGGTGGGGAAATTTGGAAGAACAGGCCCCGTCATCGTAAGCAATTTGCAGGATCGCAAGTCTGAAAGTGTGTGGGACTGCTATCTGATGTTTAGTAATGCTTATCCTTGCCTTTTTCTTTCATTTTATTTTTTATAAACCTTGAAGTGAGGCTATACTCATTATTAGAACCGAACCCTTGGGTACCTTCAGATCCTTCGCTTTCCGTTCGTTAATACGGTGCCGCGACGGCTCTATATCGCAAGATCCCAACACACATTTTGCACAGGGTTGCAGGGAGATAGATGTTACCCACCGAAGATACTCACCCTGATATTGTAAAACGGACCAGATGACATGAACAGACATACACACATGAGGGCGATACTGATTTTGTTTCGTGAAGTAACCAGTCTCCAGTCCATAGCAGTACTTCCCCCTCTTCATAATACGATCCAACCAATTTAAATCTAATGTTAGATGAGTGACTCCCGGCGTTGATCACGAGTAGAACGTAAGAAATGCTTATTTTTAGAAATCCGAAGAAGGCACGGATCCGCGAAGAAATCGGTGTTCTCGGTTTGGTAATCCAACCATTTCAAATCGAACGTAAAACGGCAAAACGGCTCGCTATTCCATATCTTTCGATATCATGCATGAAACGCCGTTTCAACTGTAATCATCAGTCAACTATTGAGGCTTACTACCATGTGGCATTCGTCCCGTCACGTTTGCCTCTCGGCTGCCTGGACTCGAAACCGATGAAAACCGCATCGTAACACTGGCAGACACTTGAAGCAATGTTGCAACAAAAACGATGGCCAAAAATTAAATTAGCGCTTAGTACTTGATATTCAAAAGCCGACTCTTAACAGCTGGTCATTTGAGGATTCTTATTACGAATGAATCACCTCCGATGTTCAGAACCTTCATATGCGTTAATCGTTTTGAAAGCAGATGGATTGCTTATTCGTATCCGACAGTGGACAACAAAATGCGAGAGAGATCTGCTGAGGCCCGTGGCTGGAACGCAGTCGTAGGAAATTTCGTCCTTATTGAACTATGCATTAACTCAAATTTAAGAAAACCGTGGAATGTCCGAAGAGAAGAAAAACGAGAGACCGCTATTACTGTATTACAAAAACGCCAGATATATTTTTCTCCCAAGAAAAGTCAAGTAATCCAACAACCACTTAATATCCAAACCTTTCCCGACTGTATTAGTAGTCCTGGGAAACAACCTTCATTAATTTGCTCCCTTCTCCCGGTCATATATCATGGTCATCAAGGTCCTCAAAACCCATCGCCCTCGGCGTCCGTGGCGTTTTCATGCCACTAGTGCCTTCGCTGCTGCTCCCATAGAAGGTAGCCCCGTTCCAGCTCGCCCTCTCTAGAAACCGTTCCTGCTCCACCTCTGCCGCTCCTTCATCTCCCTCTCCAGCAGTTCCCGCGTCCTCCGCCTCTCGAACTCCTCCACGCTGAGCACCCGCTCGCTGCGAACGCTCATAATTGCCGGGTCCGACGATGTAGGTTTCGGCGGCGTGCTGCCGTTGCTGCAGCTCTTACCCCAGTAACTGCTGATGTCGCTGATCTTGTCGTCGACGCCTGGAATAGATAGTCCGCCGCCGATGCGCTTTTCCATATCGGCTGCGCTGATTGAAGGCTGGTTGTTCCGAGGTTCGGCGAGCGTGCCGCGGGCGGCGAAGAATGTCGTCGTCGAAATCCACTTTAGAGGGGGAGAGCATGCGAGTATTATGGCGCAGGCTTGTTCGGTGGCCGTCCACGCTGCCAGGCTGGTCATCGTGTAGGCGCCGCCAGACCGCCCGATGCGACCGATCGATATTATTATGGAAAGGGCGCCGAGGGCGAAGATTGCGAGTAAGGAGGATACGGGGGCGAAAGCACGGAGAGTGGACCAGAGGGAGACGGCGATAGCATATACTATGATAGAGTTAGTCAAAGGCTTCGGCATATGGGGCATTTCTAAGAAGAGTTGTAAAGATGGGACACATACGCATGAAATCACTGATCAAATGAAGTGCCACCGTGACGAAATACGGCGAAGCGCTGAACATCGAGTAACAAGCCTGGCTCCCGACTACCTCCCAGTTCTTATTGACGGGGAGACAGTAGAACAGGTTTATGCAGAGCGCTATGAACCAGGATACTAACGTAAAGAGCGTTGAAATATGTAAAGCGAGCCGTAATTTGAACTTGTCGTTATCCTTCGGATGATATTATAATATACCCGTAGGAAAGAAAACTTGATAAACCAAAGGGCAGTACAAAAGGGAAGACTCCAGACGTAGAGGCTCTAAATAAAGATATATATTAGTGCAAGTTCTCCGTTTGCGACATATTTAATGCGAGGCAGGCCGAAGTTGCCTCGCGCGAAATTCCCACATTGATTTTCAACCCTCAAGTCGTTAACTCAAAAAAAAAATCTTGTCCTTGAATTCGTTTATTTGGCCACGGTTATCATAAGCCTTCGTTTTCCAATTCATCTGTATAGATAACCTAGATCCATTTCCTCTGCTCGTATATCGTGTTGTCGTTTCAAGTGTCTTCTGGCGTTCCTTTTCTATTTCCTCTTTTCTCCCCTTTTTGCACTAATTCCCAATCTCAAAGAAAACGAAAAATATGAAACAACAGAACTCCTGGTCTCTTACCATCAGTATACTCTTTAGCTTCCGTCATCCTGAAACAGCGGCTTCATATCTGGCGCCCCCGAATGACCATGGAATATTATCTCCTTGTCCCAAAACCCACGTGTGTAATTCAAGCCGTCTATTGCGTTCCCGACGCAAAATAGCAGGAAAGCAGCGGTTATGAGCGCGTCGGAGACATCATACCGCGACTGCAACCACGAGCGAACGTACAGCCGCAGTAGCAGGAATATAAACGTTATGACAAGAAGGGTATTTTCGACGGCCTGTAGATTATAAGGTCAGCGAAAGGGTTTCGTTATGTATCGCATGTGACAGAGGAATGTATCATAACATACTACCGCAGCCTCAGGCTTAAGCCGTGATACCATTGTTGCTCTTGGTCGTGAACAGATGAAAACTTGAAAGACCAACAGACAAATAAAAAGGCCCGGACGCCCCCCTTAAGGGGACTCTTCTTATAGAAAGCAGTGAGAGAAGATAGGAAAATGTCAACGGGGGAATTCTGCGTTTTCGGCTTCAGATACATCCGTTTATATATTACAATTTCGAAAATTACATGGCAGAATCTGCTTTGAAAGATTGACATGAGAAGACGATAAAAAATTGCAGTGAAAAAAAGGGGGGTAAATGGCTTTTAAACGAAGGAAACTAATAAGCACAATAAACATCCTGCACGAAATATACTACTATAACAGGAAGATTTTGGCTATATCGGTGGCTATAATACAAACAAAATCGGGTCCACTTTAACCTCCGGATAATAAATACGGCTAACAAACGAACCGAAACTTCAGAGGCGAGATAGCGTTGCCCAATTTCCAAATCCCCAGTCAATCCCGATCGACAGGTCTCTCCGACTTTGTTTTGGGCTTGGGGTGGGGCCCTTTGTTTTTCTTGGAAATGGACCCACTTTTTGAGCAGAGCGTGGCACTCAATCACAGCAAGAGAGTTTTATTTGTCTTTCAATACGAGCAAACAAATACTAAATATACGAGTGCGCGATTACCGGTAGAAAAGCACGATGCTTGTTTTCGTTTGCACTTAGTATCGACTATGCGGAGTTTTGTTTACCACGCCCTGGCCAGCCTCCATCCTCCAGGGACTATCCAATGAAGAAAAAGTAGTCAGGAGTAAAAGCAAAAACCAAAAAAGCTGTCACTATAGCACCTTAGTCCTAGTCTGGTCATCCCGGCGTCAGAAATAGCCTTTTTATCTCAACGCCAGCGGGGATCCGTTGTTTGGCGTCGAAATTTGGCTTGAAGATGAAGGAGGGGTGGAGAATTTGGCTGGGTATTTTACTCAGCAGTGCGTTCAGTGGCGTGTTGCTCTTTTGGAAATTTGGAGATTTCTGGCGAGTGGTGTGATGAAGCGAGAGCCACCCATCTTGGTCGATTGTGGAGAAACGGATTGCGAAAGCTTGAGTCTCTAATCCCTCTTCTGCAAACTGACCGATGGTCATTTCCACGTGGAATTTCATCCTGTAAAAGGGGACATTTAAATCTCCCGTCATGTAAAGTTGACGTCGTGGAGCGAATCTGAGAGCTGAGGGAATTGTGAACGTAAGTATTTAAGTCTTTACCGTATCGTGAATTCGAGAAGAAACATGTTAAAGTAGGCTTACCAAGTTAACTCTAGAATCTCAATCCCAATAATACTAAGTTTTCAAACATCTAACTCCACTAAACTTCTACAAGGCATATATTTATACACCACCGTTAATACCCATACGCCAATAGCAATCGCTGGAGATGAAACGTCACTGGCCGTAAGCCTGATATATGAGCTTTGAAGTATATTTCATAGGACCGATTGAATATCTTCATTTAAGGAGACAAACATTTCGTTACAGTCTGATGATAGAAACGCGTTGCAGCTTAGTTCGCAAGGAAGCGGCGCTATAGGGAGGCGGATGAATATCCGAAGATTAGAGTTTCTAGATTTGATGAAATCCTCAATTGATCAACATGTCTAACGAACGTTCAATATATTGATAATACTATCGGCACGATTATAACACTTTTGGCTTGATTCGAGGGCATGCTTCTTCAAGGTATATAAGTTGGGTATTGCGTTTCATGTTTTATTTCGTGCCGATGCGGAAGAAAAGTAATAATCAACGAACCTACTAGTCATCTAAAATATTTCTAATAGGATATATAAGCCGCTTCTGAGATTATAAAAAATGGCTGAGATAATATGGCCGCTGATTTTGGAGACGCCTAAATGAATCGTCGTTTCCCTCATGGAAACATTTACTGTTTGGTTTACTTGAAGTGTTGAACGGAACGTATCTCCAGACATTGACCACTCTCAGGCCTGCCGATATTTTTGAACTTGCCTTAGCCGGAGAAGGCTGCGGAGGCGAGGCTTCCTCTAACTACGGCCTGTCAAACTAAAGGAAAGTAAGAGATATCCGTAGTTCTCAGCCTGTACAATCGGGTCGAACACGAGTTCTCGTATATATAAGAACGCCTATAGGCTAACGTTAAGAAATCCTCTTGTTTCTTCGTACAACGGTCGCACTTTAACTTTCCCGAATTTTTCGGATACGCGGCCGGTTTCTGGGAGTGGGAGCGCCTTGCCCTCGAGAATGAGACGTAGCTTGAATATTGGGATGTTGTGCCACCTCTAACAATAGTCTACCAATTATGAATACGAATATATGTAGGGTCCACCCCTGTAACCAAATTATTAAGTTATTGTAGAAATCTTACCCTTGGCGTTGGTTTAGAGTGAGATAAATCTAATATTCGAAGACGTATCCTCGCCATAGCCGCCGCATTGGTTGTTACAATGAGCA
Source organism: Pezizomycotina sp. ARF18 (assembly GCA_002224055.1). Lineage (NCBI taxonomy): Eukaryota > Fungi > Ascomycota > Pezizomycotina sp. ARF18. Next base: position 64,524 of record AZLU01000128.1, read on the forward strand.
AGAACCCTTCCTCAGCTGCTGCTGGACGGCCATACTACCTTACTGAATTCCCGGAGAACTCAACAGGTCTGCATCTACATTCTACCGATGTAGATTACGACGTCTACACTTACAAAGTAGCTCGTTCTTTCCCTATGGGACTCTGGAACGCTCTTATTGCTGCAGCAACGGTATTCGTTGCGCTCCGCATCTTCGCCCGTTGGCGAAGCCTTGGCACTATCAGAATAGACGACTATGTCTTACTAGGTAGCTGGATATGCCCCTTGGGTTTCTCATTCCGTACATAGTCGTTATTGCGAAGGCGACCTGGCATTGGGTTTCGACGGCACGTTTTATCCCAGAAGCAAAGAGATACACGCCGCGGAGAACGTTATGAAGGCTCTATATATCTCGATGAACTTCGGCATGATGAGCGTCACATTAGCTAAAACGTCCCTGACAATTCTATACTGGGTACTATTTGACGGCGTTCCTCGGTCCAAAGGTGGCTCCTGGTATCACCGTTTTCTTCGCGATCGCGTCCACAGCGCAGCAGTTGGGCATCATCTTCGCTTGTAGGGACTTTTCGGAACAGTGGAAACTCTGTATGGATTATTGGAACTACATTGATACGACTGATATTGCGGCCCCGAACAGCTACTGGATCATGGTGCAGGATTGGATCATCCAGTTGTTTCACGGCGGCTTGAGCATCGTCGCTGATCTTGGGGTATTTGCGTTTAGTATTCTTTGCTGAGACGTGCCAGATTGCATAAGAAGGACGCCGTCGGCATATTCGCGATGTTCTCGCTGAGTTTAGTGACTATTGGTGGTAAGTCTATCTCGGCTGGTGGAAAAGGGGTTCTAGTAGTATAATTTGCAAGTAAAGCTTTTGACTAACTTTGTATCCTCTATCTCAGCTTCCGCGGCGGCCATGATCACGATGACCGTTTATAAAGCACTGCTGCCCGGCTTGAATTGGGGCTGCGTCGAGCTTTCTACATGTGTCATGGTCGCGAGTATGGTATCCTTACGCGTTTTATTCAACGACGGGGCAACCTGGATCCGTTTTAAACTCTTTGGTGTTGACAAAGGCACTAAAGAGCGGAATGGCGGAGGGGGCTTGTCTGCAACGGCGATTGACGTTGACAAGAAGCTACAGAGGTAGAAGCCATGAAATGTCAGGAACGCGGTAGAATGGCAGCTCAGGGGGACTTCGGGCTGCCTTTGGCATCAGGGGAGCGAATCGAAGCAGAAGTCCAGGAGTAGTCTAACCAGGCAGAAAGCAGGGGCTCGGACAGCAACATCGAGATAGAAGGGGAAAATCCGACAACTATATTACCCTTACACGCTGTAAGGCTTACTCGCTAAATACAAAGTTAGATGTAACAGAACTGATATTGAAAATGATACTTCCTCTCCATTCACGGATTTCGCCGTGTAAACAGCCTTCGGCCAAGGATATAATTTGTCTTCTGTTTGGCAGTCTTACCTCACGGGTATATTGTCTTAATGAAGCGCTTTGAATAGTTCCCGCTAATATTAAGATAAAGCTGGACTGGATAATAATAGGTGGGTGTGGCCTTTCTAACCTAGAATATGAAAGACAGCCCTTGGAATACTTACAGTAGTGCTTTACCACCGAGAAATCAGATTACATTATAAGGATGGGAGTACAGGGTGGAGACTTTTGAAGAAAAGCATTTAGAAAAAAAAATTTTCGTTATACAAAGGGGTTATGAGGAGAAATATACGGGTATATGAATCGCGGAATCAATGAATCCAACGCCAGATTGTAAATAGATGTAGATGACAAAGAAGTTAAGAATCTAACAGTTATATGCGATGGTCCCTCGTGCATTATGCGTCTAGGTTCAACTTTATCCTCTCCAGGTAGGTCACCACCGACTCATGCCTGCCCGCTCTAGCTTCTTCCGCTGCCGCCCTGCCGTCTGCCCTCTGTTTTTCGTATTTGCGCCACGCTCTACCAACAGCCTGACCACTTTCTCATGTCCCCGATCGCTGCGAAATTTAAAGGCGTGTTCCCCGCCGTAGCTTTGGCATCTAGCTCGCGCCCTTCTCCAGGAGAGCCTCCGCTACGTCAGCAAACCCAGCGCGGCACGCGGCATGCAGCGGCGTCATCCCAGTCTCACCGCGCATGTTCACATCCGCACCGGCATTAAGGAGAACGCGTACGCAAGGGAGGGCTCCGGTACTGCATGCGTATGTCAGCGGTGTATTCCCCGCTGCCGCTCTGTAGTTTATGTCGGACCCTGCTTCTACCAGGACGCGGACGACGCCGAGATTTCCGGCTTTGCAGCCGCAGTGTAGTGGGGATCTGTTCTGGGCGCCTTGGAGTGTGGGTCCGCGCCGTTGTCCAAGAGTAGCTGGACTGTCATCGCGTCGGCGGTGCTTGCGGCGTAGTGCAGCGGTGTATCGCCGTTGTGGTCCTTCGCGTGGATATCGGCGCCGTGAGGGAGAAGCTCGTTGATAGCGGGTAGGTTGCCTGCCCCGGCGGCCTCATGCAAAGGTGTCGATCCGGATTCCGTTTTCCTCGTCGCATCGGCACCGTGACAGAGCAAGATGAGACAAGGAGGAGTGGTCGTCCGCGTTACCGCAGGCGTAGTGAAGAGCCGTGTATCCTGCGCTGTCTACCGAGTTCACGTCGAAGCCGGCGTTGACAAGCGCGTTAACGCAAAAATCGTGCTGGTGCTTCGCTGCCAATACAACCACGGAACGTCTGCCGTTGTTAACGATTCGATCGTGTACATCTCCGTCAGATTGGATATTGTCTCTAAGTCGCCTTTCATAACCGCATTTTTGAGCGCTGCGACCTCAGTCGGCGCCGGGTTCTCAGACGGCGAAATGGTTATAATATCGGAGCCTGGCGACCTGTTACACGAAGACATAAGTGTATCAAGGCTGAGTTTGCTCATGCCTTCAGTCTCAGTACTATCTCCGCTAAAGCGCTATGTGCTGCCTTACATAGTTCCCCACTGAGCGTACGATGAAAAATCCCTCTGTTGTAAACGCTGCTACCGTACTTCCGCCTCTTCGATTCTATTCGCGCCTTTACGTTCCGCACGAATTCAACCGCTTCCTCACCCTCTCTGGATCGGGCCCTTCCCCTTCTGTGGGTCCGAGGCACAACATCAGCTGCGTGATATCCATTGCTTCCTTATAAGACCGAACTCTTAGTAAGAATAAGTCCACCCGAGAATAGAATTGGGCAAGTCGTATATGTGTCCGCGTCTTCTGTAAAAAGTGCCGCTCTTTTCCAACAGCGTCCTCCAGCACCACCTAATCTCCTGTAATGTGGCCTTACAATCCCCCATAACCTTCTCCACGCTCCTCCAATGCGCTTCCAGCGCACTGACCGCTGGTTTCCCTGCTATCGACGTTCGCCGTGACTCCGCCGCGCTCGGGTATAAGCCAAAGATTCGCGGTCGGAAGAATCGGGTGATGGGGTTTGCGATGAAACGGGGAACGGTTCAGACTGCACTGTCCGTTCGATGTTGGATAGCACATGCGAGAGGGAGTTTATTTCGGTTGTAAGGGCGTTGACTTTCTTATCTTCGGTGCCACCCTCTGGGGGATGAAAGGCGACGAGCATGTTGCTAACCTGCGCGCACGATGTCACCAGTGAAACGCCGCGGCATAAATGCCGAGACTTAGAGGATCCATAGCGCCGCCCTAATGTCGTAAGAAAAAGGTTGAAAATGAACGATGGTGGCAGTTCTGTTTAGGCCATTTAAGGGCTATAAAGGCAATTGCGAAATCTTGTTTTTCTGGCCCCTGAAAAGTGAGGATATCACTTAAGAGGAATATTTCTCGCCGCGATGTCTGGAATAGGACTTAGACTTAGGTAAATAAGTATTTGAATAAATAGAACACTCAAGTAACTCTCGGGAGATTGAGGAATATGATCGTGAGAAAGGAAAAGGGTCCAGATTTTCCCAGATTGCAACTACGACGGGAAGGGCTGAAGATTTGTATACTATTTAGCAATACGCTCATCAAGGTACGAACCCTACTAGTGTTAGTAGCGTTAGCGCAACGTTGTAATAGAAATATTGTATAAGTTTCAGTGTGCGCTAATACTGTGGATGACGAAATTGTTTGAGACGCAGGAATACGGGAATAACAGAAAAGGGGATAGTATAGTTATAATATAACCCAAAGTGGGGAACAGAAAAAAAACGAGAGGAATTAGAAGGAGGAATAGGAGGAATACTTTTGTGATCACAAAGATAGGAATTAAGAACAAAGGGAACCAGGACGTTGTGGGACCTATAGGAGATAAAACGAAAATCGAATATAACAGAAAAGGGATCTTCTGGACCTACTGAAAGAGAAGGTAATAAAGGCGCCCGACTTCTTTATGAATTGGAAGCGGATTAAACGAACAAAAGACGGCGGGCGACACCTCACAGCCTAGTTTTTCGGGGGTGTTCCTGGGTCGCTGATTGCCTGGCTGTCACTGCTAATGGTGTCTCACCCACCTCACATAATTCCACGAGGGATTAGCCTCCGGTTGCCGGAATGGCGCAGGCGATTGCCAGGTTCGAACGAGAGGAATTCCCGTCTATCAACGGGTACAGATACGAGCGAGAGATAAATATAGCGAAAAGACCCTTTATCCGCCTATCTTGGTTGGATAGGGAGGTTGTTGCGGCCCACTAGTGCCCAGAGCTGCAGTTACTCGGGGAAGATCGCTCGCTGCCCAGGGGAACGAAGGGAATTTGTCAATTAACTTGAAACGAGGGAAAACTCATGTACAGTACATGCGGTGTGTGTTGCCAGGCAAAAAAATAAAGGACAATACAGCGATATTTGTGAATACTAATCGCGGGACGGTATACGCCACAAAAAGTTGAGGTGAAAAAGGGTGTTAAGAGATGTCGATGGAAAAGGGTAAGAAATTCCAGAAGGGAAAAATAAAAATATTCGTTCGGGGGTTCTCGCTGTATTATTCACCGAGTTGTTTATATACTGATACTACAATTGGAGGCGATCTTGTCTAATGCGGAGAGTTTCCGATTGTGGGCCTTCCTTGGTCCCTGAAATGCAATGTATGTTCCAGGACGGTACCTGGCGTGTCCACTTCCTCAACTTTTGTCTGACTGTTCCTGCACCAAGTAATCAGTCTTGCCACCGTGGTTATATTGACTGCCTGGTAAGAGAGGAGAATTCATCTGACAGCTAACCGTCGAGGGTAGGCTGTGCATATCCGGTACCTTTTTTTCTTACCTTTTCAGAGTCGCAAGCCATGTCGGAGCATGCATGGTCCTCCCAACCGAGGGCAAGGACAAAAGACTGGCTAAAAGACGCACAACAAATGTGCAACAATCTGCAACATCGGCGGTCTCTTGCTTACTATTTGTCGGCATTTGCGATCGGGTTCTAGCGGCTCAAATGCTTTGTCAATATACGAGAGAACCTTATCCATCTTTATAACGAGGATTACATTGAACCCTTACAAACCTTGATGATTCTTTCGCCCCGTTTCTTTGTGACCTTGAATATATTTAAACCCCCGGACAGGAACAGGTAAACGATATTCGAGAAAAAGTCAACCTTATTCGCTCCCAAGCTTTGGGGTACGTCATGATCCGCGAGATAAAGCGGTTAGTATGGCAAATGCCGGGTAGCACCAACACTGGAAATAGCTTGCTTATCTTACTGTGCCCTCGTGTTTTCGTGGCAAACAAATTGTTGAAATAATGGGAATGATTGACTAAGCACTCAAGTACGAAGCCATCTGAACCTGTTTTTCGTCTTGCGTCGATGATCTTTCCCTTCATGGTTAAAGATGTCTCCGCCCTCGAATTCGAATATTTAACTTTGGTTGAAAGAAAATTCCGCTCGGGGCCAAAAGGCTCAAAGGCTAACTTCCTAAGTCCTGGTATATTCCATTAAAGGGTAGCCGGAGAAGACAGAAACCCCGACCGTATCTCGCGGCGCGGCCTCTCAGAATTTACAAACAAATGATAGTAGGCTAGTGGAATTCAGGGGGACGACTCACGAACTGACTGAGTGCTACCATATGTATGAGACATGTGATTACAGTATTGTATTTCAAGGTAATTCGACTTCCTTAGATACTTGATTGACATGGTTAGAACAGACCCAAAGGGCCGACCGATCTTGGATAAAGCCTCTTCGGTGGTAACTTCAAAGTCTGGGTTGGCTCTTTTCAGGCATCTGCAGACTGCAGCACTGCTCTGTTTTCGCGAGAAACGGTTTGGCGAATAAGAACTCCCGAACGACAAAACAACATCTCGTCCAAATATTATTTTCTCAATGGATTCGGTAAATTATAGGATCGCCGCTGAACCGAAATATCAACTTACCGGTCACCGTATATGTTTCTTGGGAGGTAATTTCATGAGAATTGCGACCGAAACGAGAGACTCGAGCGAACTTGCCTGAAGCTATAAAAATTTACCGATCGTCCGAAAATGTAAGCCGCAAAATTAAAAACAAACGATAAACAAAACGAAATATTTCATGCGCTATGTTCCAACCGGGACTTTGTCGCTTTATTTTCCTTGGCTGAATCGAATTGAGTCGGAGTCAGCTAGTGGTCTCTCTGGTGAAATACCGTTCTCGCCATGTTTTCAGGTGTGCGATGTCCATGTTCCGTTTAGTCAAACATTTCATCTCCCTGAGAATCGCCATGATTGCGTTCTGGAAGCGAGGTTTCCGATCTGGCTGATGCTACACAGAGCAGTTGGTTGATACTGGGACTGGAACTAGGTTGAAGGATGACTAGAGTACCAAATTTAAGATATCAATAATATAGTATCCGATCAGGTGCTTGCAATTGAGTCCTATTCTAATTCTGAGATCGTCGGGAGCCCGAGATATCCCGTAATTTTTTGATGTCCCTCCACGATTTTGACGTTTGACAATGCTAGTGTATCCCAAATATTATGCTTCATACAAGCAGACAGCATTATAAGATTTACTCATCGAGAAAACATTAGCACAAATGTCCTAAGGTTAATTTAAATAGGATAGACTTCCCTCTTCAGCGGTACCAATCTTCAAGTGGTCCTCAATCAATAGCTGAGAAGCTCCCTTGATCCCCGGTATGCACATTTGTCTATCATCTCTTCCCTTATTTTCCTCAGCAATGTTTCTCCCGTTTATCCTCTCATCCTGATACTGGCGGCCACCTCTTTGGCGCTTCCTCAGAAGCCAGTAAGGGACGGTCTTGTCGCACGTGCTGCTTCCCCTGCCGGCGGCGATGCACCGATTGCCCTGACAGACTTGACCTTGAAGTCGCCGCGCGTGTCCCTTCGCCAGCTTAACTTTCAAACCTCATGCTCTGCAACGCAGAAGCAAAAGATAACACAGTCCTTTGAAGAAGCGCTGCAGATTATAGACAACGTCCTGAACACAGCGACAGAGGATAGTCTGCCGTACAAGATATTCATGGACCTAGGGCAGACACAAAACGGCGGTGGCTGCGAGGTTGAGTAAGTACATTCACCCTATCATGTAATGAATGAGGCCACGTCGTGATCATGATATGGTTGAGAGTCTATTGCTAACATCGTTCTACGTCCGACAGTACAATAGCATGGACCGTCAAGAGCGACCTCCAGATCAACTTTTGCAGTAACTTCTTCAACGGAAAAGTCATCGGCACCCTCAGGGAATTCACCGCGTGCCCTCGTTCTCCGACCTGAAATGTAAAGACAATGGCGCCGACGGTTGACATTGGACACCGCTGCTGCCGGTTCAGGCCATCGCAGATTGATATCATTGCGTTTCTGCCCGCGCACACGGTCGTACATGAGCTCGCTCACCTGTTAATGGCGAACAGCGTGATAAATAAAATCATGGATTGCTATTATAGAGCTTTCGCTGCCGAGTTTATGGCCATGCAGCTTCCTGATGCTGCGATGGGAATGCTGATAGTATGTTCCAGCTAGTATTCATTCGAGTTTTTTCACTTGTTCCAAAGCTAACAGTTCCCGTTATTTGAAAGATTATGCATACTTCGTATTAACACAATATTTGAACACACTTTGCGGCGAACCTGACAGGTGATTTACCGCGCCACGACGGTCACCAAGCATCTTGTAATCTATGACAGCTTCCAGGCGCAATACAAGGCGTTTGAAGCGAAGAAGGCGACAAAAGTTGCAGCTAGAGCGGCCTTTGCAAAGGCGAAGACTGCCATGTCTCTGGCGAAACAGCAAATCTTGGAGGAAGCGAAGCATAGCGGCCAGCAAGTAGAGGAGGGAGGATTTCCAGTTACAATGACAGCAGCTCAGCAGAAGAAAATCAATGTTGCGGATCAAGCGGCGGCCAAGGCCGACGAAGCTATGAGCCAGGCGAAAGATGAATTGGACGATTATGATCAAAGTCTTTGCGATACAGGTATGACTTGGAGCCAGATCCTTGGTGCTATGGCTGGGAGAGTTGCTCATGTCTGATACAGACTAGAAAAATCCTGCTTAGTGGGTGTGAAATGTGTACGATAGTGATTTTACTAGTATCTTCTGGCTTCTCTGTATCTTGCGTTTTGTTTTCTTGTGGTTTGTTTTCTCTTGGCATTTCTTTTCCTTCCACGTTTCTGGTAACATTTTATTACCTAGGAACATCGACATCACCTAATAATAATGTAATAATATGTACTGTATTGCAAGCTTTTTCTTTTCTTTTCTTTTCTTTTTTCCTACGTGTGCTGCGGGTTGTGGTCTGCTAGTAGAGACAGTGGAAGGTCCAAAGAGCATAAAGCAAGAACGTCCGGGAAGTTCTCGCGGGGCAAGCTTTACAATTGTAAAAAGAGGACTGGCATAGAGAGAGGCAATGGGAATTTTTAAATGTATATATACACAAGTACCCACAGGGATAGAGAGCTCATAATCAAGGCTGATATCGGAAAGAATATCCTTCGGCGGTTCCAATAGGGACAATAATGCCTGCGTTCAATCGTATTGAAACAAGGCTGGCGACTGCGAACAGCTTCAAGATGAAAATGGCTGTATTTAGGACGAGCAACTAGACAGGGATATTCCTTTTGAATTGCGCCATTATTGAAGCACAAGGCTTTGTTTCGATGTCTGTAGGTCTGCTTTAGTTCTTAAATTCTATATCAACGAAGAAGGATAGTTAACATAACCAAGCCACCTATAACCATGTTACACGGTTGTGTGTCGATATATAAACGCCGGTAGTGAATAGAAATCAAAATCTTGAAATGCTATAGCTTCTTGACACTCTTTCGTGAGCTTGTTTGAACCAGAACTGGCGAACCGGCTTTCCACTTTGTTATTGACTCTGTTGAATCCATTTCGCAGGTATATGTGTCTAGTCGTTATAAAACAATGTGAATAGGGTTTCAGCAATACCTCTGGGTGTTTTTAAGGTGGGTTGGCTTGCTTCTTTCAGGAGGATGGCGTATAGTCTAAGACCAAAGTAGAGCTTCCGGGGTAGTGAGGATTTATTGTTTCAGCCTCGTGTACCTAATACTTCGAGAGTATGGCGCGGGGCAGGCGGAACACATCACCTCTACTCACTTGCCCCGTGTTACTGCATTGGACCTGACCAACAAAGTCTCAGCATTGCCGTGGAGGCACTCGTGCATGCATCAATACAGCTGGACGCCAAGAACGATTCCCCTAGCTAAGAGTGTATTCCAGCCTTGTAACTTAAAGAACCATAGTGTGCAAATCCGCGAGGCTAGGGTGATAACTATAAAGTCTAGAGATTTCCCCTCAACTTGCTTCCACCTCCGAGTCCTGACTCTCAAAAGCACTCGAATTTATACCTTGTCATTGCGTTATTTTTTCACTAGCACGATGACTGGAACCGAAGTTGCCCTTGTTTTTGGACTTATCTCGTCCGTAATCGAGATTGTTCGAACCGCAAAACATGTCTACGACATGGCACACAATGCGGCAGCTCTACCGCCTGCATTTCAAGAAGTCGCTAAATTACTACCTCTTGTTGAGAACTCCCTTGAACTCGCCCGGAAAGTCTCAGCGAAAGTACGGCGGCAATTCTCGAGCCCGTCATAAATGATTAAAAGACAAAGTTACAACAACTTGAAGATATATTCAAGCAAATCATACCAGGCGAAGACTCGTCCCGACTTAAGCGTTATAAAACGGCATTCGCGCACTCAAAAAGATAGTCGGGTAGAGATTCTGATGAAAGAGGTATTGTGTACCTTGGACACAATAGCGGCCAACGGAACTGTGAGGCTCGTCGCTGAGAAACATGAAGCGCTCCGGACAGCTTTAGATGACATAGCGAAAACGGAGCCGTCTCTAGCGGAGGATGACCTAGAGCCCAGCTATGTTGTCCACAACTCGGCACAAGGCACTGCCTACAGTCAACAAGGATATGGAGACAATACAATAATACGGGCCAAAAAGGATTTCTGTTCAATGAGACAACTTTACACGGCACCACTTTCAACCTTGGTAATTAGCTCCTATTGATCCTTCCGACTGTCCAATCAACTTACGTTATATAATCTGGAAAGAACGTTACTATAGGTTCATCAGAACCGGTCCTGTAATTAACTTGATATTTATGAAAGTACAACTGGAGGAATACCTTGGCAATAGTTTCACACTTGCTGTACAAGCTTTAAGACCAAAAATAGAACATTGAATACTTCGAGTTACACAGAAACTAACTCTCGCAGTCACCAATTCAATCGCTGACAGCCCGGGCGATAAAGGCCTCCGCCAGAAAATCGCGGACTGGCTTTCACCGCTAGCGTTAGAATTCTTTCAGAGTTAGCAAGACGTTTTCAAACTACACCAGCCTGAGACTGGACAATGGCTTCTTCAATCATCACAGTTCAAAACCTGGCTGTCTGGAGCGGGAAAGACAGGGGAATCCGGGTCTCCCGTTTTGAGAACACACACTTGTTTATTCAGGCACATGCTGATTCGTAGATGCCGATACTTACTAGCTGGTGCTGGAAAGACAGTATTAACGTAAGACAAGAGCATTCCAATTGTACGCGCATCACGAATTGATCGCAAAGCTAAGCTTCTGCATTACAGCAGATCTATTGTTGCTGACCACCTGCAAAACTTAGCTCGGGGCAGACGTGAAAATATGTATAGCATTTGCATATTGCGATTACAACGACCGTAGCAGACAGACCCCGAGAATCTGCTCGGTAGCCTCTTAGGATGGCTCATCCCGGCTGAGAAAGAGTTGCCCATTCAAAGGAGCTGAAAGATCTATACCATGAATGTGCAGAAGGAAGACGAGTCTATCTCTACGAGATTGTTCAAGAGTTCTTCAATCTGAAGTTCAGCGGTACGAAAAGGCGTTCTTCTTATAGATGCTCTCGACGAATGCCCGGATGACGAATCTAGGGACGTTCTGATCAGCGAGCTTGCCATATTTAGGAGCGCCATTAATTTGTTCGCCACTTCTCGTCCGAATATCAGTCTTCCAAATGAGTTTGCCAATGATATAAAAGCATTGGAGATCCGGGCAGAAAATGAGGACGTGGAACTGTACCTGAAGCAGTGGATAGACAAAAGCTCTGGGTTGAAACAAATCTGCAAGGATGTGAGGGGCTGCAAGAAGATATAATAGGAGCTATTACAAGGGCTTGTGAGGGGGTGTGAGTATATGCTTGAACTTGACTTCCAGCACCAACACCAATCGCGAAGCTAGATTTTACTAATCTTTGTGGTATTAGGTTTCTTCTGGCTAAGCTGCATATGGAGTCAATTGTATGTCGCACAACGCTAAAGCCATTCGTGCAGAGTTGAATCATCTGCCAAAGGATTAGATGACACATACAAAGCGACAGTTGATAGAATAATCTCGCAGAGTGACGACGACGGTGAATTCGGCGTACTCGTTCTATCCTGGCTTTGTTATGCACTTCGGCCACTAACTATACTAGAAATCCAACATGCACTCGCCATTTTACCTAGTGAGACAAATTTGGACAAAGGAAAACATCACACATGAAGATATACTCTTATCCGTATGTGTGGGCTTAGTCATCATCGAGCCCGTAAGCAGCATAATCCGCTTGGTTCACTACACCACTAAAGACTTCTTTACGGAGAGACGCAAGTACTTATTCCCTGATGATGAGGTACTGATCGCTGCGGCATGTGTAACTCATCTTTCCTACGACATTTTTTCAGAGTTCGACAATCTCCTAGTTAGGTTGGATGAAAAGTCTTTTGAAACCATCCTAAAAAACCACCCGTTCTTAGCTACGCAGCTAAATTTTGGGGTGACTACGCGCGTGGCGGTACAGAGAGTAAAATTCAAAATGCTATCCTTGGTTTTTGAAAAAGGCGAATAACACAATCTGCTATTATTATACTTTTTTTTTTAAAATATTTCAACAGCAATCGTGCCTTTTTAAAACTACCTCGCGACGACCGCAGGGTATCCACAAGCGCACTCTATATTGCTGCAGAGAATGCCTTAGATTATACAAGGGTAGCTTCTAATAGATAAATGAGGTAACATTGAAAATAGGGATTTTGGGGGACGAACGCCACTATTGGTGGCGGCTGAATGTGGACATGATAGGACTGCGCTTTGTCTCCTAGAGGCTGGGGCTAGCATCGAAAGCATGGCTGATTCAGCAAGCTACACCGCACTTCACAAAGCTGCTAGGTTCGGACACGAGGCGGTCGCACGGCTTCTCATAAAATGGGAGGCCAATATTGAAAGCCGGTCCTGGAAAAGGAAACAGCTCTAATGATAGCGGCTGAAAATGGACATGAGGCGGTTGTCCGGCTATTGTTAGACGCCGGAGCCCATATTGAAAATGAGAGCTATGATGAGGAACGGCATTACATAGAGCAGCGCTTCGTGGACACGAGACAGTGGTACGAATCTTGTTGGAAGCCAACGCTAATATCGACTACGCAGGGAAATTTGGAGTTACGGCACTTCACAGGGCAATTCTTACGAAAAAAGAGGGAGTGGTTCGGATATTAATCGACGCTGGCGCACAGTTGAATGGGAAAGGAGTTTGGGGAGAGGAATACGCGTGCACGAGGTTGTTAATACGCCAGCGGGAAATCATCCGCATGACACTATTAGAAGCCGGTGCGAAGGTTAATGAGAAGGATTGTTACGGGAAGACAGCGCTGATGTTAGCAGCAGAGACAGCCTCACCTGGGAAAGTCCAGCTGCTGATAGACTTAGGGGCCGATATTGAACCGAAGGATTAAAGGACAGACCGCATGGATCTGGCAGAGATGGAAGGACGCGTTGATGTAGCGGAGCTGTTGAGAAAGATATCATGGAAGAAACCATCTCGAAGCCCATCGCTAGTTACTGAGATAGAAAAAATGAAGCAGCTGCGCAGCTGCGCAGCCGTGAAGGTCATTGTAGGTCGTCACTGGGATTGTTTTGCATATACAATGAGCCCCTTCGCAAGACCTGTAAGTTGATCTGAAGAGCTGATATTGCTACAAGTATTGAAAAGGGCATTGCTGTAGTATATGCTTAGAATTCCATGGCAACTTGTTTCTGTTCTCCATTGTTTGGATATATATGTCGACTGCATGAAAACCACTTTTCTAAGCTCGCCATGGCCATATACCCGGCTGCGTACTGCTATATATAGGCCGTGAAGGTACTCGGAAGTGCATCTTGCGGACAGGTTCCAACTTCTGAAAATCATGTCAGCAACTGCCCAAGACATCCAAACTCAATACAATGAGGAAACCATACCAGATCCCCCGATGGAATGCGATCTTGCTAGAGCCTCGTATTCATTCTATACAGTCGACGCACATACTATCCCACGAATTATACGCCGTTATAGAATCCTGCGAGGTGTTTTGCGCTCGCGGTTTAATAGCTACGCATCGCCGACATACCACTAAAACGCTCTTTTTTCGGGCATTTCCGTAAGCTGCTTCGTGAGCAACTGCCATTTCGCGAATACGTCTTCATACTCTAGTATATTTTCGATTTATTATTAGCCTGTACTGTTTAATGAATTCGAGAAAGAAGAATGGAAAGGGAGGGAGCAAACTCCACGCCTACCCATAACGCATCTCGAAACACACCAGCACCACCCTTTACACGGCTCCTCATACTGCCCTATACATTTCTCGCATACGCTATCGAGGCTGTCGTACCCTGTATCCCCAGCTGTCCGTCGGAGGCTCATGAGGTTCGTCTGGGCCTCACCCGGGGATCCTGCCATCGTTTCGCGAACGTTATGCAACGGCGACATACTATATGATCATCCTGGGGCTTATCGCGTAAGAGACGGAGGAGAAATCGGGACTGTTCGCGGACATCGAGCCAGAGTGATGATGAGTCAGACCGGAGACGCGCGTGTGGGAGTGCGTTGCGGAGGCCGCGGCAGGTATTACGGAGAGACTGACTGTCGGAGTCTGGCAGGAAGGAGGAGATGTAAAGGAAGAGTCGAGGGGAGGAATGTTATCGGCATGGCGATGTTGCAACTTGCTAAGGGTTAAACTCAAATATTAATATATTCGTGTGTTTCTGTTGACTTTTGAGAAGCGCTGTCGCGTAAATTGAGGCTAATACTTATTCGGTTTGCGCGAAATTCGTTACCGCGGAACCTCGCGGTTAAAAGCCAAACTCGACCGGCAAGCTCGGCCCGCAAAACCCCGATTCGGGTGCGATTCTCGCTCCCACTCTACAAAGAAACACGGTGAATAAAGGAATCCTATGAGCGCTTAGTCCTAGGGGGCTTGAGGCATCGGTTTTACCGGCTTTCCCTTCGCTTTCCCTTGCTGTTGAGTGTCACTGGACCGCGACAGCGAGGCGGACAGGAGCCAGCTCCGAAAGCAAGCGTGACGCGGGAGATAAGGGTACTTACTACTATCCGATCTGGCCCGTAAATTCCATTTCTGATCAGCCCGAGCAGGAACATTTTCGATAGGAATCCGATTGGGATAAGTGTTCTAATCTTGACTGTCTTTGGTTGCTGCGGACGACGAGCACCTCGCTTGTTTTCCGAAATGCGGAGAGATAAGGTTTACCGCTGAGCCTGGGCTATTCTTTTTTTTTTTTTTTTTTTTTTTTTTTTGAACTGCCCCGTAACTTACATAGCTGCAGGGGCTTTAATATCGTCGTCCTTATAGTCAAGACAACTGCTAGTGACGTGCGTTGGTGCTGTCATGGGACACTGAGATTATAAGGTTTGCCAGAAGGAGACACATGAAGCTTAGCTCTCCAGGAACAAAAGTAAGCATTTATGCATGGCTACCTCTAAGGCCCTCCGGAAAACTACACCAAAGTGTTTCAAACTCGCTTCAGTTAACGCTATCCAACAGAATTAGAAGGTAATCTTTCGGATAAGTCCGGCTGAAGACTCCGTTCTTGACGTCCGATCTCCAACTAACACACGAGTAAGGCTCTACTACTCCGCTATCAGACGGGTTGATCTGGAGAGCTATACTATATATATATATAAAGGTTCTATAGCTCCCATCACAAGTTCTTGATTAACATGTTTACCCCAACATATACAACGAAACACGATCGAGCTCCCCAAATAACCGCAACGGTCACGACTTTCCAACCCTAGACATGTATTTCAGGTTCCTCACATTTTCTCCTGCTTACTCCCTCGCCGGGGCCCTGAATTCAGTTTTCCGGATCGGCAGCGTCGCCGTTCAGGAGCCGCAATAACACGCGGACTGCATCCGGTGCAAAGCGTTGCCATTCGTAAACACCTACGCCGTTGTCGGCATTACGGTCGCGAGTATACTAGGCCTTGAAGGCCGCAGCGCTAGTGGTAGCTGAACCTACGGATCGGGAAGGTACGGGTACAGTCATGCTATAAGTAATGAGGTGGCAAGGATTCTGCCCTTAATTATCCTTGGAGATTACTAGTATACATTGATTCTGATTGAAATTTGTACAAAACATGTTTAATGGTATATCAGTAAAGGGACAGAGGACGTTGTAATAGAATTTAGAGATAATAACGATCATATCATAGAGGCCGGACGTCTCACAGACTAGCGCTGGTGTTATGATTCGAGTGCGCCATGTCAAGGTTTCCCCATGCTCTTCTATTTTAGAACAGTTTACTGACACCAGTCCCAATCGGCTCCGCCAAACCACCTTTCCAAACTGACTTCCGACGCCTTCCCCGACGCCGTCCTGCAGGTCGTTTAATCCTTTCTGTTCGATAATATGGGTTTTTCTTCGTTTGATCTATATCACGATGCATTCTGATATTAGCCTTTGAAATCTCTAACAGCCATTTTACGGCTTGTAGTGAAGAAAGAGGAGGTCGGAAAAAATTAGGTGTTCGTACTTTAACCACATAGCTTATCTTGCTTTCCCCCATGGTAGCAAGCGCCTTCTCCTGCGCCGCCGACTTTCCTTCCGTCTTTAGCGTGTAGAAGTATACCCACGCCGCGTATATGAACTGCCTGAAAACAATCGCTGCGGCTACGATTCCGACGAGGACGACGAAGGAGAAGGTTGTTTTATCCATTGAAACAGACATTTTGTTAAGAGCTTTATTATATAGAGCCTAATATGTCCGAAGTTCTATAGATGGGAATGTTACTGTTTAGCTTAGGAGGTCGATGATGCTATGTGTATTCGAGGATATTATTCGATGATAATTCTGCTCTTCTGTAAACATTGGAGCTGTGGCTAGAGAAGCGGTTTTATATCGAGCTTTCATGATCGGAGGAGCAGCAGGTTTTGTGGCGCACGTCATAATTTCGTACCACACGAATTTAACCGAGAGGATCGGAACATTTGCGTCATAGTATTCGAGAAATATATTACGCCTAATATAAAGAAAGCTACAGCATCAGAAAGCTTTTGAGTCCCGGTAATGTACCAAATTTGGCAATTAAGGACCTTCTGCATACAGGTGCTCTAACAGTTCTTCGATCGTCGTTTAGGTCGTATACTAGACCGCCAAAAGGCCATCTTATGTACCCCAGCCCCATGGGAAACTTCAATTTGAAAATAAGTTGTGATGGATTGTGCCTTTCAACCTAGGTCTAAATATCGTTCAGACTTCACTATATAAAAACTTTGGGTTCTCTTGACGTTAAGAGTACAGCAATTGGGACTACTGATTTGGATAATATAGTCAGCCGAGGTTTTAGTGAGTGAGAAGAACATAACCAGACACGGCCAACCCGTAAAAAAAAAACAAAAAACGATTTTGTTTCTCAGGATTGCTATTTTGATTGATCAAACACTAGCTAGTAGTTTTATAATAACTTCTTTGCGAAGTCCTCCCTAGTACCAGAAGAAAAGAAACCCTGATGGATTCTATGCTATCCCACGATTCTCAGGCACCAGTTCTAGCGCTTGGTATCCGCTCTCTACTAAGATTTCCTTCTCGCGATTCAAGCTAGCAGTGATTTCTCGGGCTAGACTTCGCCCAACTGCATATATGCACGCCCGCGCATACCTCATGTAGCCCATTGTTGATCCGGCATTGCCTTGCCACCCTAGCGTGCCGGCAATGTACCACCCACAATTGCCCGTTATGGCCGCCATTGCCCTCCCAATGTTGTCCGGCTTCCATACATTAGTTGGCCGGGTTATAGTTGCATGCGAAGACTACACGCGGCCCGCAATGTAATATTGCGCCCTCATTGGCTGGACCCAAGGTTTGGCACAAAGTAGCGCTTGAGTCCCTCGACGCGCGTCGCAGTCGCGGTTATCTAGGGTGAACCCGCATCCGCACCAGATCCTCGGAGATTGCGCAGCGATGGCTTGAGGTTGCGCGGAGAGAGTGTGGAGTTTAATAGGCTTGGTATATTCGTGTCAACACGCTCGTGGACTTCTTCCCGTTCTTGTCGATGTAAACGCTGTAGGCGCCGTCTGAACGGATTTCTGGTAAGACGAAAGCGACGAAACAGCAGCAAAAAGGAAGGGAGAATCTTAAAGAGCTGCATCTTGAATTAAGATTTTGTTCTTTTAAGAACTTAATGAACTCTGATTCTTGTGAAACGGGATTATTAGGGAGGAAGGTGCCTTCGGGGTTTTATTTCTTCGATTTCGTTTGGCGATTTATTAGTTGTTAAGTACATATATATATTTTCTTTATCATCGTTGGAGATGCTCAAATAAAAGAAAAGAAAAAAGAGTGAGAGAAGCTGAGAAGGATGAAACGCATTGGTAAAGCCAAGCCCCTATTTATACCTTTTCTGAGAGGCCTCTTTGGAAAGCTGAATAATTCTATGGAGAGCGACTGCGTTTGATTTAATCAATTTGATTCGATTGATATGATTTGATTTGGTATTAACAGATACCTTTATACTACCTGCTATTGAAGTAGGTGAGGTTTGTTAGATAGTTTATCAAGATATCTTGCGTGTCTTGTCCGCATAGCGGCCTGTCTTTGTGATCTGGTCTACGGCTCGTGTGGGCGAACGTGAAACGTCCATCTTGTCAAACTCCCACCGGGTCAGCTTTTAAGCTCAGTCAACGATCCGCCTGAATGTGCGAACAGACCCGGGGCATGTCTGGATGTCTCAGTATTGATATATAAGTTCCTCGTCTGACCTTGATAATGTTTTTCTGATGGCATGGGCGCTTTGAATATTCTCATTCAGTCATAGTTCTTAGTCGATGAGAGCACCCTTTTTAAACTATTTAAATTGAAGTTTCATCCGAGGAGGCATCTTCTTTAAAGTTACTTGTAACATTATATATCGGATTTGGGACAACTCAGAGACGGGGAACAGGTGCAGCAAAAACTATCAGGATATATGAATATATACCAGAATTATTGGAACATCATTTTATTGATGATCCGAGCTCTAGTCTACCAGAGGCAGGGCGTATATATCATTGGGAATACCCACAAGCATGGTAATAATCAAACAGAACGCGATTAATTAAATACGAATAAATCATATTTTTACTTTTTAGTAGAAATTGAATAAAATTTTACTGGTTATATGGTTGTTCTATTGTTTAAGGGCTGTAAAATATCAAAGTCTTGATCTAGCTGGTTCGCACAGATGCTATATATTTTATATATATCTTATGTAGTACACAGCTACGTCGAGGAATACAGAACGGTGCGTATTACAGAAGTTCTGGCTAACCCAGATATCTTCTTCCATGTTCGACTCTCTAGCTCTTTTCGGCACTTCCAGGGGTTTCCCCTGTCGGGCTCTGGACAATAATACTATATAAAACATAGTTTTATGTTAATACCTGCTATAATTCCCACAAATATCACTCTCAAGTTCGTCTGAGATCTATTTCTTATCAGATAAAGTCTACGAGTTTATGTTTGACTGCTGCTTTATGCGCTACTAAATTTATAGGTATTCACAGGTATATATATATATATATATTAGGGTAGAAATAGCTAGGCAGAAGAAAGTAATATATAAAAATTCGTTAATAGCTTTTCAATTTTATAAGTCTGAGGTTACCCGATCTGGGTCCATATAAAATGATATTTAGACTAGAAAATGGCCGGTTATGTTGAGAAAAAAAGTCAACCCATTTATTTGATTGCATACAAAAAAGGAATAAAATTAACGAATACATGCTAGCCCCATAACCCCAGGATCCATGATTCAGTAAAGTTTCCCTTAAATCTCTAGCCTAACATACGGATAGAGGGCTGGTCGTGGCATGACGGCACACGTCTAGTCCGGGCTGCCACCTCATGTAACCGATAAGGAAGTTCGGGTTCTCAATGTAAAATGATAGCGTGCCGGCAATGTACCTCCCGCAAGAGTTCGTTATGTGACTGTACGCCTTCCAATCCGGTACGGAGTTGTATAGAGGGCGTGTCTGTTGTCCCCGTGCATGTAAAGGCTACGACGGTGCCCACGATCAAGTACAACTTGTTACCTGGCGAACCTATGGAATGATCGGCAAATGCGCGCTTGAGGTGTTCGACGGCGTAGTCGCAACTGCCATGATCTAAGTTGAAACCGCATCCACACCAGATTCTATTGGCCTATCGGCGGTGCGCGGAGAGAGTGCCGTGGAATTCGAAGGACCCGGGATATTCAGACATTCGTGTACTTCGTTTCCATGCTCGTCGATGTAAACGCGGAAATCGCCGTCTGATCGAACTGCTGGTAAAACGAAAGCGGAGGAAACAGCAATCGAAAGTAAAAGGAGGAGGATCTTAGACAGCTGCATTCTGATTCGATTCCCTTGAAGAATTTGGAAGATTCTAGTAGTTTAAAAGGGATCTTTAAAGGAGGCAGTCACTTCAGATGGGTTGCTTTTGCTATTGGTTTTGGGAGATTTGTTGTATTTAGACTATTTATTATTTTAGTTGAGAGTAGTGAATAAAAAAAAAAAAAAAAAAAAAAAAGAGAGAGAGAGAGAGAGATTGGAATAAACATCGCCAAGCATCGATTTATATTTATGCAAAAGACCTCGAGCTCTGACTATTTTGTGGAAAGCAAATCTGATATGATTGAATCCTGGCGTTCAAACTTCTACAACCTTTTCGATGGTATCGTTTGAATACCGACTTCGTCTGATGGAAGACTACTAATAAAATATATATGAATAATTTAAAATTCACCATTTTATTTAATAGCGTCTGAGGAAGAAAGGAAGACCAAGGAATATTATGCGATGCCGCAACTACAGAGAATTAACTACAGCTCCTAGGGCTTACTACTCAGGAAAATTCCTTTAAGCTCAAGTCACCTAACACTTGATCTCGAGCTAGTGGCTGCATTAGCGCAGACGTTCAACCCGGACTTCCACCTCATGTAACCTATTTGATCGCTGTAGTCATACGCCACCGTGCCGGCAATGTATCTCCCGCATGCCTTCGTAATATCGGACATTGCGTTTCCGATCGAGTACGGCGATTCGAGCATTCGCGTATTCGCGTACTTGTTGCATGCGAAGGCGACGACAGAGCCTTGGATGGCGTAGACCGACGTTCCTGGAGCGAGGTAAGTGTTGGGATTGACGAAGTGGCGCTTGAGGTTCTCGACGGCGATGTCGCAGTTGGCGTGATCTAGGGTAAAGCCGCACCCGCACCAGATTTTGGTGGGATTGAGCGGGCATGAATTTGGGAATCGTCGCGCGGGGAGAGAGGGGCGGTGCCGGTGCTTGGAAGGTCAGTGATGCGTTCGTGTACTTCCTTTCCATCTGCGCCGGTGTAGACGCGGAAAACGCCGTCGGAGCGAGTCTCTGGCAGAATGAGAGCTGAGGATAAGACGGCGAGAGGGCAAGAAGGACAACTCTCGAGAGATGCATTTTGTTTCCAAGTCGTTTCGATGGTGGGGATAGGGAGAGTGTGGTTCAGGTTTCTTTGGGGGAGTTTTGCTGGCGTTGGAGATACTGCAAAAAGAGAAAGGTTAAGCATGGAAATACGTTGCTCAAGGCTCTACTTATAATATTGTCGTTTGGGGGACCTTGAACTCGAACGATCCATACAAACCGAAAGCAAGTCCATTGAAATGTCCGTAGGAAATACATCTCATGTTGGCATTACAAAGATAAAAGAAAATCGAAGAATATTAAGTATAGGATTGTAGCAGAACTTCGGGTATCAACAAGCTGGCAGGGATATAATACCACCAAAGGTCAGGATGAACATATGCCCGCTACTATTACATTGTCCTGATATTCGATTTGATACTGAATATAATAATGACAACAAGATCTGGGGGAAATTACGATTCCGAACCTCCTTACTACTAGTCAGTTTGTGCTCATGCACTGATTACAGGCAGAGTTAACCAAAAAAATAAATAAATAAGAAAAATACATAGGGTTTATCAAATCAAGATCTTGAGGCTTTTTCTGTCCGGGATTTTTCACGGACGTTCATCGTCAATTCGTGAAGGTACAAAACCTTGGAAAAATTGTGTTCTTGTGCCCACGTCATGGCACTCATTGCGTATATCTTGCACACCTAGCAATTTATTTCTTTCTCTATCTCTTCATGCGTATCTTACTTCTCGGCTATTTGTAATTTGTCTCTTGATTCATCTCTTTATCACTCTCTCTTTGTTCATCGCTTTATTAATTTTGTTCTTTATTCCTTGTTAGGATTTCTTTCTTTCATAAGTTCGCTTATTCTTTCCTTGACATTCCCTGATCTCTGTCTCTATTTCTTGATTCATTTCTTTCTACATTTATTTATTGATCTATTTTAAAAGGCTTTATATTGCGTGCTTCTGTCACGGTTAAAAATATATTACGCCTGCACAGAATCCCGGTAATGGCGGTTTTATCTAATGCAGCTCTCCCATGGTCTATCCCCCAGTAGGTTTCCTTCATGGTCTAGCCTAACAGCTAGATTCCGGGCTGCTTGTGACCCACGAGCAGAAATTTAATCCTGACTTCCACCTCATGTAGCCATCAGTTCCAGAACCCCTCGTACCACGCCAGCGTACCGGCAGTAACCTCCCGCAGTAGTACGTTATCACGTATGCTGCGCTACCAAACCAGTAAGCGCCCATTTGCATGAGGTAGGGTTTCTTGTCCTCATTGCACGCGAACGCTACGACAGACCCGCTGACCGCGTAAAACGATTGGTGTCGGTGGATCCACATGCCGAGCCAAGTTTGTGTTTAAGGGAGTCTACGGCAGCGTCGCGTCGCGAGGACCCAGGTGAAGCCGCATCCGTACCAGATCCTCGGCTTGTAAGTACGCTTGACGATGTCTCGCGGGATGAGCGTGCCGGTGAAATTGGAGATATCGGCAATACGTTCGTGTACTTCCTTGCCATCTTGATGGATATAAGCGTGGAAAACGCCTTCTGAGTGAGTTTCCGGCAAAACGAACGCGAGAGAGGCGGTAGCAGAGAGGAAAAGGAGGACCTTAGAGAGCTACATTCTGCTTCTCGGTTTCGGTATATTTGGGGGATTAGTTCCCGAAGTATATTCTTCCTCGGTAGGAGGTCTTTGGAGGTGCGGTTTCAAGAGCTCTTTTTAGGTTTGTTATTTTATTGTGCTTTTGTAATTGAGGAGACTAAAGTAAAAGAGGAAAGGCAAGAAAGAACCGTGTTGGTAGAAGTCCTATTTATAGTGATTCTGGAAGACCTTCGTCCCGCACAATGTCGATGTAAAGTACGACTCCATCCATTGAAATATTTGCCATATAAGATACGGACCCTGTGATATTGGCGTACCATACACACCTGCATGCTGCTACGCCGTGGAAGTATGGTGCGATACAGTATGGCCTTTACGGGTAAGCATCCAAGGGTTAATGAACGACAAATTGAATCCTATTGATCTGTAATACTCTAGATGCTCAGAATGGCGACATCGCGTAATCGACCTGTTTGGGACATTCCAATGCGGATGCTAGTCCGATTATATAATCTACTTGAAGGCTAAGAGAGTAAGCCGAATGTTATTAAGACTTCTGCTTCGTATGGTCGTGGACGGACCAGACCATAGTGATATATGTACCATAGTAGAGAGCCTGAAGTGGAGTATAGCGTACTTGATATTCGTGTCCCTAAAGCACCATGTCACTCGAGTGTTTGAAGTGCGTGCGGGCAGGGCCCCAGGGCCTCATTGGAGGACATAGCTAACAGCTCATCCTATTGCAACTTTATGACGCGAAATTGTGGCGGTGATGAATTTGGGGATAGGTTGCAAACGATAGTTCTCAGAAGAATGGTAACCTATTCTAAGTTGAACTAATTATGAGCCTATGCTGAGATGGGATTGGCACCCTATCTAAATTACTTACTTAAATTTAATTTGATATTCTCTTAATTTTCATTTATTATGTTTACAGTATATACAGACTCAAGCCTTTACTCTCCGGCCCCTGACGCGATCTCTGCAGAATTGCTCAAGGAAACTGCAGCTTGGAGTTGGTATTACCCCAGCAATCATTATTGGTGCACTCGAAATCAGGTTTCCCGTCCCTCTTAGTGTCCGTTGGCCTCACGTGCCATCCACCGGCTAGCAACTTGTTGAGCTTGTCCGACTTGAGAGCTTTGATCCCATCCGCCAGGGACTTCAGCATGACCTTGTCTGGTCCGCCTTTCCTCCTCGACTGGATATTTAGCTCCTCCACACCATTAGCTGGTCAATGGCCACAACCATGTACTGCCAAAGCTCATTATCGTAGCCCCACGCAAGAACCTCTGCCGAATAATTTCCCGGAGCAGCCTTCCCAGCGGAGAAAAGCTGCCATGCGGCCGCGAGCTCCGTGGATGAGGGGAAGAAATCGTATCCGTAAAGGGAGTGCAGCTTGCCGCTGGCGTCCGTATACGAGAGCACGTCCGCCATGATGGGCGTGTTGCTCCTATAGTTAACCTCGGACGCGATGCTCTCGATGTATTGGGGGCCCGGGTGGGTGTCGATCTGCATGTAGTTGAGGCCGGTGGCGGGTCCTTGGGGTAGTAGCGGTTGGACTGTAGGTTGATCCTGCCGTCGTTGGCTTTGCCGGTGGTGTGCGAGACCCACCAGCTGCCGGAGATCACGCTCGGTGGCGGGAGCTCCCAATCTTTGGTACTTGGCCGGGAGCTCGACGTGGACTGGCCTGCCGGCATTTGGCGCCGGTGCCGCCGAGGCGAGGCCGAGTATTGCGGCGAATAGGGCTGCTCTGAGCATTGTTATGAACAGTGACGAGCTTTTTTTCTTGACTATGAATTCCGTTTTTTACTGAAATGGTTGACCTGAGGGAATTTTAGGACAGATCAACGAAGGGCTTACTAGTATTTATAGCTAAAAAAAATTTTTTCCCTTCATCTCATGAGCTTTTTTCTCGTCCGAGTCGACCTGAACCCTTCGCTCGAGAATACCTGGGCAGGGATTGAAGATTTTGCAGGCGTAACCCTGCCACAGATAATTGCGCCCGGCAACGCAACCTGGCTAACTCGTAACTTATGTCGGGCGAAAATTTGGCAGCTTCCCAAACTCTATTGGCAGAAAATAGTATCATGATAGTCCACGCATTCGCGATAGCAAACACGAGAACACGAGAACTCGAAGAATGGTAGGCTCAAAGTGGTAGGTGAAGATGTGTCCCAAATCCTGTGCTAATGGGGTTTGAGTCGTAAATCACTAACCTTGGAGCACAGCTGTCGGATATTTCACAGTAGAACCAATCAGATCCTCAAGAGCTCCCCATTTATACAATCTAGCATAAGCCGTGAATCGCGGCGTCAGTACAACTTATCAGATCAGTAATTGCGCGGAAGGGAACGTTTTGAATGAAGTATAGCAACACAGAACTATGGTATCACGTTACGGTGACATGATTCTAGAATACTTGGGGATTGCGTTCCAATCTGTAGGAAGTAGACACATAGGCGAATACAGGGTAACGGGGCTTAATTTCTACGCATTTGCTCGTGGGATTTAATATATCCTAGATTTTGAGATATTTCACAGCACGAGCGATAGCCCTTGGCAGAACGCGAAAGTGGGGCATGCAAGGGGCCAGGGTGCATGTTGCCTCGGATACAGCAGTCTTCTGCGGTCTCGATACCAGGTCTGGTAAGAGTGAGCCCTTCTCCAATATTTCCTTTATTCGCTCAAATCTATATGTAACGTTTCTTCGTAAACGTTCCGGTGGCTTTATCTGGCATTTTGCCGCGAGTATCTTAATATGTAGCTCATCTGCGGATTCGTACCGGAAGTGCTATATAATAAAATAACAAGAAGCAGATTTGAGTTTAACTCTGAACTAAAATTAATTTTCGCGATCGCTTAAGCATTCGTCTAGATATGGTATTTACGACTCTTAGTTTGATCAATCAATAAGATTTGGATATAACGCTGAGCATATGTCAAGAGAGTTGTTACTCGGTTCTCCCACGGTTCACTGCAATATATAATTTGTTCAGTAGAAAGGCTACTTGACGAGACGAAATCCAACTTGTCTCTCTTGGACATTCATTCGAACCTACTTGATGATTTTTCCGAGTGGATTCTTTGGTAACGTTGTTCATGCCGACAAGGTCTATAAGCTCGATGGTTCGTTCATACTTATACAAGACCAGCGGACTACGTTTGATGACGTTGACGACCGATCGCCAGATAGTACTCGCTCAAATAAAATGGAAACCAACATCTTTTTCTTGAAATGATATCAGGACTCTGTGATTTTTCAGTATGTTCGCGGTGTCCTCGACCCCCAGATTTCCCTTCATTGCCCCAGAATAACTATCGGTGCCTGATCCACATGAGTGACGAATGCAAGCGGTATCTTAAAGTGGACTTCGGGTCAACTTAGACCGACTTTGATGTCGACGACGAACTTCGTAGCTTCGCGAGTGGCATGTCAGCTTCTGTTTCGAGAATCCGAAGTCCTCCCGCAGCTTCGCCTGTAGTTCCACGAAGAGATATCATTGTATAGGCTCGGCAATCGACTTATGAACACATTCTACCGAATTTTTGACGTAGATTTCGTCCAGCTCGAGCTCATTTTCCCGCTGACGACTGGTTGCACTCAAAGTCGTGAATATCAAGTTTGAATCGACCGCCCCTTCCATAGATATCCAGCTTTGAATACAGCGGGTGTGTCTCGAAAACAAATATCTTCAATCTGGAGGATCATAGGGGAGATGAAATTGAAGGTCATTTGCTCGATTTGAACCGCTGAACAACTTATTTTTTACGCATCGTTGATTCATTACAGGTTCGTGGAATCCTTGTGTGATGTTATATTTGTCTTACAATTATGGAGATTTCAATCTTCACGGATAGCGGAATATTCTCCCTCCTGCGGACTCGGACTGATCCTGACTTTCTTGTTCGTATTTCAATCTTTGATATCAAGATGAGAATTCTGATTCATTAAAGGAGCATCAGTAGCATGTCCCTGCCGAACGCAATCGAACCAGAATCATTCTATTCCAACAAGAGTTCCGGCCTGTATTTGATCGCCGTTGATGTTGCCAGATAGTTTTAAATATTTCCTAGTCTTGTATTCAATGCCACCGCGATACCATTTCTATCGACGGTCCCTCATCTGGAGGAGCAGCAGATTTTGTGGCCACACATTTCTGTAAATTTCATACCTCACAGACTCAACCGAAATATCTATCTATAGTAAAATTTACGTCATAAGTATTGAAGAATCTAACCGTTCCATTGCTATGAGAATGGGCTGATTCTTTGCCGATGGAACAACATCTTGAGCTATACGCCTGTTTTACATCAGAGAAGCCCCAGTGGAAGAGGGAGTGGTGTAAAATGAATGAAGATAATCGCTCGAAGGCCGAGAAAATCCCGTAAGAATCCAATGACGCCACGCAGTCGCCTTCGCCTTCTTAACCCTCTCCACCTCCGCCTGCCTCTCTTCCCCGAATTTCCCTCATCGACGCCATCCGTGAACTTCAAAACCATTAAGCCATCGTTTAAACCTGTGATAAAGCTTGTAGTCATAATGATCCCCAGCGCTTATCGCATTTGAAGTACGCAAGAGCTAGGAATCCGATGGTCGATGCGACAACGCGACCGCCGGCGATGCGATGAACGGATTGGAGTTGGCGTGCATGACGGTCGGCGAGCAGGCGTCGAAGCCGAAGTTCACGGCATAGGATGCAGGAGCGATGATGGCGTGGAGGCCCATGGTGAGACCAAAGGTGTGATAACGGAGCAGTGCCGCGGAAGAGGGTGTGTGGGGTATGTTATGGCTGAGGAATGACATAGATATGGCTGCGGTATCGAAGCTGTATTATATAATCGGCCCTGAACTGACGAATTAAGAAAGTGTTAACTTTCAAGCGAGATGTTGAATATTGAGCTGATGCTCAGGTATGATGATCGTTCGAAGAGGTAGGTGAGGACCGAAAGCTGAACTAGACAGAAGAACGAAAGCGAGTTAGAAACGTTCTTCATTTAGCCTCGATGGGTGAAGGTTAGACCATTAGATTTTCCCGCCCTCCGTTCCCCGGTCACTGAAAGAGGGACAAAAGGCGTGCGAGTTGCTGGCGCAGATGTATGGTATGATATCTAATAATGTAGATAGGATCGAACTTGTGGATTTTTTTTTACTATAGAACTAACTAGACTAACTGAGGGAATACACGATATATATATAATGAACTGATGATACTATAATCTTAATATAATGTATACAGTCTACCTCGACGGCTCGCAGAGCCTTATCGTCATAATCTCCTTAATATCTATAGCTAAGATCTTAATATCTCTAGCTAAAGTTCCTTATTTCTTAGCTATATAAGCATTACCTCGATGCCTATAGACTTATACCTTTTTAATATACCTAATAGCTAATACCTCCTCTTATCGATAATACTAATAATCTTTATCCTATCTTTTTATACCTATTAGCCTTTATAGCGCTATTATAAGATATTTTATAAGCGGTTTAATAAGCATATCCGCGATATTATCCTCCGATCTTATATATCGAGGCTTAATAGTTCCTTCTCGAACTAGTTCCCTTATAAAGTAATATTATATATTAATATACTTGTTTTGCTATAGTATTTAGGATCCTTCGTAATACTAATAGTACTTTAATTATCTATATATATCTTAATATTATTGGAGCCTTAAACTTAAAGGCTCGCTAATATCCTTTAATATTTAAAGTACTTAGAGAGCTTTCCGTAAAGCTTTTTATAGCTATATATTTCTACCTTAGTACTATTAGTGCTATAATAACGTTACTTTTTTAAATAGTATAAGATAGCTATCCCGTTAAACGTTACTATATAGCCGTAGTAGATCTGCGAGTAAGCTTATATCTAGCCTAGTCGGCGTTTACGTAGATACGTAGATCTAGTATCTTATTTTCTATCTTACGGATATAGTATGTAAGCGTACGATCGAGAGATCTTTCCTAATATCGTAATAATCTTTTTATTACCTCTCGTAAGTTTAGTTACTTTACTAACGTATTACCTACGTTAAATAGCGAAGGTATGTTAGCCTAATAAATAGAATATAGATTAAACTTTTTACTAATCTATTAATACTATATTACCGGCATAGTATCCTAATCTTCCGTTTAAGGGATACTTTCCCTTTCTAATAGAAGTACTAAATCCTAGAGTATCCTCGAGCCTAAATCTCTTAAAAAGCGATTATATATATATAAACTAATATAGTATTAGCGACGTCGATCTCTAGACGCTAGTCTATTCTAACCTATATACCTAAGAAATAGGCTACTAGCCCATATCTTTTATCTTAAGTATAAACTAAGATCTCGCTTAAGTATCTAAACTTTATATTTATTAGATCTAGCTATTAATAGATTAACGTAGATAATTATTATTAGCTAAGATCCTTACTAATAAATAAGCTATTATTAAGCGATAAACTTTAAACTTTAGTAATTTAAAAACTAAGATAAGTTTTCTATACTATTTTCGAGGTAATTATTTAAAGGCCGTATAGATCTTTATTAATTAAACTAATCTATCGATTCTACTCCTTCTAGAGGCCTAACGATAATTCTCTAACTTTAGTTTAGATATAAGAAGGCCGTTATTAATATCTATCTACTTATATTTAAAATAAGCTAGGCTACTAAATATAAAGAATAGCTTTACTATTAATATCTTAGCTATTAGTACGTATATCTCGTTATAATTAATCTCTACTTCTATATAAAGCCTCGAGTAACTAGTCTCGACTTAAGTATTAAATCTAATCGGTATTCGCGCTTATACTTAAATACCTATTTATCGATGATATTATCTTTTAAGAGATCTTAAGAATCTATAGGTTTATACGTCTTATTCTTTAATTAAAGATAGTTCTCAATCTATCGATATACGCTATTCTTTATAGTTTATAGAGCTTATAGCCTCTTTATAGATAAGTAGCTCTAGTTTATCGATATATACTATTAATTCTTTATAGGCTTTCTCTCTAAGGCATATAGCTATTAGATCTTTACTAACGTATTTTAGTCTATAGGGTATCTTTGTAGTTTAACTACAGATCTTATTTTTAGCGATTTCGAGAATACGCCTATTATCTTTAGTTAATCGTCGTAGATCTATTCTTATAGTATCTACGTAACTTTCTCTACGAGAGTAAGTATTCTTAGATCTTAGCTATAGACTAGCGTTATTAAGATCTTTACTCTTATCTTTATAATCTAGCTAATTAGGCTACTCTAGTATAATCGTCTTATAGATATCTAATTAATAATTAGAAGTTAAGTTTTAATCGTAATCTAACGCTATCGCTATTTTATTCTTAAACTAAACCTATTCTAAGGTATCTTTAATATACTTAAGAGGATCTTTATTATTCTCTATAAAGTTACGTACTTTAAAGATTAATTTAATTAGGAATCTAATATCTCTACGGATTAATACTTTATAAATAGTAGGATTTAGACTTAATAAATATTATAAGCCTCTAGGCCTATAAAGTATATCTTCTTAGTAATATTATCTAGCTTCTTCTAAAGTTTACTATCGATATATACGTAATATAGTTTACTAAATATCCTAAAGTTCGAGATATCGGGAGTTTTACCTTTCTATCTTCCTACGGTATCGTCTATTTACTATCCTTTAGTACCTTAAGCGGCCTTAATAGCGTATAGTTATAGATTAGATTATAATAATTTACCGCCTCTACCTATAGCTACGCGGTAATTCCGACGCAGCTAATATTACCTTTAATCTATCGATAAGAATCTAATTAAGCTTTTAGGTACGCTATTTTATTAAAATACGTATATAGCTAAGATATAGACTATAATTTCTACTTCGTTATAGCGTCTATCGATTAAGATATATTTTACCTCCGTTATATTATAGCTTAATAAGCTTAAGGTTTAACTAACGTTTAGCTATCTTAAGAGTATATTAAAGTATAAGAGTATATCTCTACCTTTTATCTTTTATAAAGTAGATCTAAGACTTCTAACTATTCTCTTTAAGAAGGTAATAAACCCTATATAATCTCCGAGGCTCTTTATATACCTATTAGTAAAATCTAAGAAGATTATCTCTATTAGCTTATACTTACCTAAATAGGGTTTTTCGCGGTTTAGTATAGCCTTTAATTTAGTAAGTCCGTAGGTCTTATAGTTAATATAGCCCTAAAGATCCTTACCGTCTTTAGTAATACTAGTAACGTTTTTAATATTTAATTATTCGCTTAATATAATTTTTACCGATATGTCCGAGCTATTTATATACTTCTTATATAGTAGTAAGAGCTAAACTCTTTTTATAAATATTATAATCTTACTTAAGATCTCTTATAGTCCTATTTTATAGTAGTTTTAATTCTTAGCCCCGGTCTAGTTATTATATATCTACCTTATTAGATCGTTATTATATTCCTACCTTATCTACGCGAGAGATTAAGAATAGGCTATACTTTATCTTTAGAGCGTATAGCGTATTCTTAAGTTTAATAAGACTACCGCTATACTCCTTACTAAGCTTTATAAATACTAAGCTAGTACCGATAGCCTATAGTACTTCTCTATTACCGATTATAATATTTATAGCTTTAAGAGGGGTTTATAGGTAGAAAATACTTCTCTTACTATCGTTATATAAGAAGATACGCCTAAGTTAAGGAACTACCGGATTATTTTTTAAGAGCTAGTATCTTATACTAAGATTTATACTATAAGGCCTAATACCCCGTTATTACCGCTATTCTTCTTATCCTTTATATACTTTCTATAGTCGGCCCTCTTATATCTAACCTTATTATAGTAGTAGTATTTACCCTTAAACTTATAAACCTTTTTATCGTTCCTTTAGGTTTTACCTCGGCTATTCTTTCTAAATAGCGCCTTATTATTCTTAGAGCTAACATTTTTAGTATATTATATTTTACGCTTTACCTCTTTAACGAGTAGCGTCTTCTCGAGTATATTAAGGGTCGGTTTTTTTACTATTAAATCTATTATTTACTAAAGTTTATAATAAACTCTTCTAGTCGCTACTAAGGTTACTATAGACGAGATTAATAGCCTCTACTATAGCTATATTATCCTTTAAGCCTATACCTAGCTCCGTCTTCTCCGCCGTTTCCGCTTTAGTTTTCTCTATAAAATTAAGCCTAATATTTTATTATACGTTCTAATAAGATCTCGATACTTCTATATAAATTCTTAAATATCGACTTTATTCTTAAGTTAAATCTACCTTAGTTATTTTCTAATATAAGGCTTACTAATAGCGGTAATAGTAATATACGCCGAACTTAAGGTATTCTATACCTTATTCACGCTACTATTAGTAGATCGTAAATAAGTACGTCAAGTCTCTACCTCGTAGTAAGCTTCGATAATAGTATACGCCTTTAAGTTATTATTTTAATCTTTAATACTTAGCTCTACGTCGGCTACCGTAGCCTTAAGCGGTTTACTAGTAATATCCTAAACTTATTATACTTAAGGAACGTAGTTATATATATACTCTAATCGAGGTAGTTTATAAGATTAGCCTTTAGCTTTGCCTCGTTAAACTTTAGTAAGAGAGACATCGTGAGATATATCGTTTAGGGAAGATTAAGAAGTAAGTTAGTACGTTTATTAAGATATGTTACTAACCGGGCTTATAACCTGCTAGCGTAGATATATAGTATAATATCTAATAATGTAGGATAGGATCGAACTTGTAGATTTTTTTTTACTATAGAACTAACTAGACTAACTGAGGGAATATACGATACTATATATAATAAACTGATAATACTACAATCTTAATATAATATATGCAGTCTGCCTCGACGGCTCGCAGAGCCTTGTCGTCGTAATCTCCTTGACATCTACAGCTGAGATCTTGATATCTCCAGCTGAAGTTCCTTGTTCCTTAGCTATACAAGCATCACCTCGATGCCTATAGACTTGTCATGCCTCTTTGGCATGCCAATAGCTAGCACGAGTGAGAGGCAAAAAGTAAACAAGGCCGGAATCTTAATTGGCTTCGTAATACTTTGAAATCTAGTAGCGACGATGAGATATAATCGCAGCTTCCAGGCTTCTGATGAGATAAATGTAAATGGATTTCCAACTGTTAAGTTACATTGCAATGAGCAGCGCTAAAACTTAAATAATGAAAATTACAGGGAGCCAGTAAGAGGGGAGTTCTCATGTCCGTCATCCCTCCTCCGCTTCGCAAGGGGTGCAAAAAAAAAAAATCATGTTATGAAGATATTTACAATCGCGACATGTCAATCCGGAAGCTTCAATTCATCTCAAAGGTCATAATATCATCATTATCCTCCGGCACTTCACAAAGTATTCATCCTCTTCATGATCTTCTATTACAACATCCCGTAATAAAGCGCTGGCAAGATGAGAGTTTATCGTAAGATCCCTTCTCATATTGCTCGAGAACGCCGCGCGCAGTTCTCCCATGATTATCGGGAGCGTCCAGCGAACTCCCGCTTTGAATCAGAGCTTGTGTAAGGTGCGAATCAACGTTATTCGGCGAGATCGCTTCTTGAAAGCGCGATCCCAACGCGAGATCTATCGCGTAAAGTAGCGGCGTACGTCCCATGGAATCTCGTGCGTCTAGAGATGATTGTGGTAGCTCCGCTCCTGTCCGCCAAAATATTGGCCATCCATGGCTTCGAAATTTGCACTGCGAGTGCTGCCCCAGAACCAACGACATCTTCAGCTAACGCCGTGCGGCGCCATACATCTACAGCCTTATGTAGAAAACGCTGGCCGTTTTCAAAGTCGCCGGGACGATCTCGAAGGAGAAGACCGGCGCCGAAGTATTTTTTGAAGACATGCCAGTTCGAAGCTCTGTTAAGGAATTCTAGAACGGGGTTTCGTCGCCTCCAGCCTTCAGAAGGCAACAGACAACATCTTCCGAAACGTCCCATTGGATTGCCTGCCTGACGGACGCGAGTCCATTTTCATTGATGCTATTTACTCCACCACTGGCCTGAAAAATCATCTCAATCATTTGTCTGCTATCCGAGGGCAAATTTTTTATTTCTGTTTCAGCCATCCGGGTAGAGATTTTCTCAAGGAGAATCGAACAGGATGTGATGAAGCTCGCTTCTCGCAAAATTTTCGAGTAATTTCGATATCTCAGGGCCCGAAAATAGAAAGTTCTCAAATACTTCCTTAAGAGCAGTTGATTTTTGTGATGTAGTAGCAAATAAAAACAGAAATTGGACGCGAGGTATGTATTCGGACGTGGCTGTTCCTCCGAAAAGGACCTCCCTAGGCATTTGAAGGCTCGGACGAAAAGTACGCGAAAGCTGGGTGCCGATATCTGCTCCAGCGTCTACTAGAATCTTCCCCAATTCCAGTTCGCGTCGCTGCACTTCCCATTGAACTTGTGAGGCCAGAATATCAAGCGCGTAGTCGAGGTGTCCTTCGTTATAATGGCTATACATTCGGTAGGACATATCGTGAAGCAATCGCTTGACGGCGCGGGGGTCAACGAGTTTCACCGCTTTCTCAAGCAGAGAGACGGCAAGGCGTTCCAGCTCTCGATCGACATTCATCTTAGGCGGCACTGCAGCGCTGCGCATTGCGTATAGCTCACCGAATAAGCCGCTCCACGATTCGTTCGCCGTTAGCAATTCTAGAAACGTATCCACCTTCAGCTTCTCACGCTGGCGCGGCACCGGAATATGGAAATTCTTGCGTAGCTCTTCTGCAAATGCGTAGTCCTTTGTTGCTAGAGCGTTTAGAAAGTAATCTGCCACCTTTGCTCGTCAATGCGGCCATTGGCAGCACGGCTATCCTCGCGAAACCAGTAGTCATGGAGGCCCGACTCGGACATAAGTTTGAGGGACCGCATCTCGCACATTTGATCTGTTGCTGAAGCATTCGAGCGTTGGTCTTCGTCCCTCCGATGATAAATCGTGCACTCCAGAGAGTTCTCTTGTAGCTTGGAGATGAATCCCGGAGGAGACACAATATCAGCTCCACATGCTCGTGCAATATAGCCCACCTGAATATTTTAACATGAGGGTGTTCCATGCCGGCCGACCGAGGGCTCCTATATTCCCCCAGGGCAGATACTGGAATGGTGGTCCCGGCCCGAATACAAGCGACTTAAACATCTCTTCGATCTTCGTTCCAGCTGGGATATCATTACAATGATACATCCAATTTTCGGATACGTATTGAAGAAGTAGGAACTGCTTGACCAGTCGCTCGACTAACTTGGCTCTTCGACGAGAAGTTCAAAGGTTTTCCCGGAATGGCCCCCAACCCCCATGCCAGAGAGTAAGCGTAAGAGACAGCTTGCCAGACCCACCCGATACTTGCCTACCGCCACGACCGAACTTACTTCGCTTTTCAAGCTCGTTCCGACTCTCGATATCGCAGCCTTCGCGCTAATACCTTGCCTAACGGCGATTTGCCGCTGGAAATCTGAAAAAACTGAGATATGCCATACACGCAATCCCGATCTCTTGATCAACTCCTTGCATGTCCAACAAAAACAACGACAGATCCGAGGACTGCTGGATCTTCAGTGACTTCTTATCTAAATACTCTTTCACAGTGAAGTGAGCAAAATGGACCGTGTCGTCCGTTTCCCGCAGAACGACCAGGTTCCCGCAGTGTGTATCATCTTCATCTTGTCCTGCGGCACTCGCTCTTGCATGTCTCGGTAATGTTGGTCCGTTGTCTCAAGGGCGACGGCTTCGGCCAGCTCATCTAAAGTTAGTGGCCGCCTGGCACAGGACAGCCACTTGAATATCTTTACTGCGACTGGGGCGAGTCTTTCCTCTATGATCCGTTTTAGAATTCGCTCAAACGTCTTATCGAGATCCCGTGGCAGAGACTTTAGCAGTTTCCGGACGTCGGACTTGTTCAACTGACGGCAGATATCGTTTATCTGCAGATCGACCCAAAGAAACATACCGCGAGCATGTTCCATCAGCGCCGATTTGACTTCATTTACGAGCTCCTCGTCGTGGAGGAGTATTGTTTCCTTAGACTTCAGCTTTTTGCCAACCGCTGATCTATGAATCTCTGGATGTCCGACCTTGTCTCAACCAAATCCAGGTTGACTTCCAGTGCGTTGCGATGGACCCTCATTAAATCCAAGTCGGTTCGGCTGCTCAAGAAAAAATTGATATTGGGTCGGTTCGCCCTGAGCCTCGCCAATGTTACTAAAGACCCTCTCTCACCTCGAGAGCACACTCATCCACCCCATCTATCACTATATAGCCCAACTTTGGTATACTCAGCAGATCCGCTAAGAAAGGCTCTACTTCCCTCAACCCGGGTAGCCGGTTGGGAGATTTGTACATATTCGTTAATTTGTCCACGAGGTGTGGCGGTAGAGAATCTTGCGCAATCTGAAGGATCTGCTTTGCGAGACTACACAGTATGGTGCGAAGTTCCAGCGAATCCTTGCTAGCGAATGTGCAGAAGAAATACAATATGTACGCGTCGTGGCGTCGCGTTTCGAAGAGGTGGTCCAGGACGCTGGTTGCAAGTACGGACTTCCGGATCCGGCTTCGCTCAAAAGCTTTAGCATCTCAAATCAGGGCGGCAGAGAGGTACTCACGTATTCCATGACACCAAAGCAGCTCCCCGCCTGCCGCAGGATCTTGCCATTTCTGAAATTGTTTCAAATCAAAGAACCATTGAGCGGATGTATCGTCTCCACCCCTCTTTTCTCGTAGTCGTAGAAACTCCGAGGAGTAATCATGGGAGCATAACCGATCTAATAGCGCCTCTCGTTCTGCCCTGATGATGACGAGACATGCTGTTAGCACGCAAGTGGGAATTACGGTATTCGGAAGCAAGTCATGTGGAGTTTGAATGAGGGAGTATACTTCTATCCCACGCGTCCAGCCTAAGATTCATCCGGTCCCATTGTCCCATTTCGTAAAATCGATGCTGATTGGCCTGGCTACGATATATACACGCCCTTTGCCGCTCGGCGTGAGCTTCAAGCCGTTCAGCCTGTGCTTCTTGCTCAGATGCTAGCTTGAATTCGACATCTATCTCGTCCTGTTGAGCACGGAGTGTTTCTTCGATGTCTCGAAACTCGTTCTTGAATGGTTTCCATGCCGCTTTGGCGAGTTGCTTCAGGCCTAAAATGGAGACTTAGCTATCTGATGAAAAGATTGCCAATAATTAAAGGGGACACGGGAGAATATACGTACTTGGAGAGCGGAGGAAACGCAGCGTCTTGTGGCAGAACCCGACAATCGTTGCGTAGAATGCGCATGATGCCTCTTGTAGGCTCTCCGACCGAGGAAAACTTTCCGGAATGATTCGATCCGAGGCACAGATTACCGATTTTCAGGAAAAGGTCCGATATTTTTTCGTAGTACTCGGTGAAATTCGAGAGTAACTAAGCTTATTATTAAATATCAGCCTCCCCTCCTGTAGCATCCGTAGGTATTGCACTCATAATTCGAAAACGACGTACGATGATAAAGAATCTGATGCCTCCCCACAAAACCGCTGCTAATGCCGGCCCGCCTTGCATGAAAGCGTCCACGACCGTGGCAAATTGCTGAACAGATTCCAGCACAGGTCTAAAACGGCGCCCCAGGGCACGCGATTTGCTCTTGCTATCGCGACTATCGACATCTCTCGTAAATTGTATGACATCCTCAGCTAGCGTCTTCCCGGACTGAGATATCGAGTCGCGCTCGCGGGGGAGAGTTCGTTCGTGAACGCTGTGAGCGTCTCTTGGAGTCTGTTTCGAACTCCGGGCAAGTCAGCCTTTTCCTGCAATCGCCATGCATGTTTCGAGGGTGAACTTACTCCGCCGCCATGATCCATTACAAGAAGGCTCAGGGCCTCATCTGGGAGAGGTAGTAATTGGTAAAACGTGGAGGCGGAGGATTGGATCCTCGAGATGGAATGGATTTATTGAGGTTTTGTTTGAGAAGAATTCAAATCTCGCGTTGTGTCATCTTTGAATACTGCGGTTAAAGTGCGCCGAGGGATGCGTGCTCAGCCTCAGCCTCATGATCACATTGTCCGGGTTCACATTCCGTTTTTAGAAGCCGCTTCTCTTGCGAAAAGGGCACATAAACTAGCTGCACCGAGGGATATCATATCCCCTTGAACGTGTCGCTGGCAATTGCGAAGATCCAAGAAGACTGAGTAGGAAATATCCGCGAATGAGAGACTAGATTCACGTTGATATCTTTATTTCATTCGGAGGATCTACAGGATGAGATTACTCTATATATCTTCGCCGAGAATAGCCGGCAATAGAGGCTGTAGTATTTCAAAGCCCTAGCTGGGTCTCAAATACGCGTTGAGACAACTTGAATGGCGTTACTACATTGCTAAGGCCGTCCAATCATTGATTGTTGCTTCCAGGATGAAACCAACGTCCTTCGGGCTTCCTTGGGTCTTCATCTGCTTCCATCGGACCATCGAGAAATCCCCGTGTTCCCCCAAGTCCATAGAAAAAACCCGATGGGCTATCCGAAAGAGCTCCGAGTCCTTTTTCGCCTTCAATTCCTCCAGCTCTTTGTTATAAGAGTAAATCGTTTCGATAACTTCCAGGTCTATCTCGACGTTCACACGTACAACGCCGCCATCTTCCGAGTCTGTCTGTGAATGCCGCTTATCACCTCTCCACCGCTTCAACAAACGCCGGATGGACTTTCTCAATGCCGGCAAGCAGACGACACAGATAGCTGTCGATTGCTCCACGATACGTCCATACGTGAATGCCAGATACTTCCACATATCCTGTCTATTGTTTCCATATTCGTTGACACCTTCGAGACTGTAGCTGTTGAGGTAGGCGCCGAGTATCGCACATCCGACCGATATAAAACCGAGGGCGAACATCGCCGCGACCGATATTTTCTTGTTACGAGGAAGGAATTTTAAGCGTGGTAGTAGGAAGAACGGCATAATGAAGACTATAAGGTCCGTTCCGATATGTAGTATTTCTAGCGTAAGGTAGTTGCCGAGCGGGTGGAGGACATCGCACTTCATGGTCGTTATGATGACAACTTCGTGATCAAAGGATCTAAAAGTGGTCAGTGAGCTCGGGTTCCCGGGTATCGGTATCGTATAGGATTTGGCCTTACAAATTGTGGTCGTTCGGAATGCACCAAAACAGTAGAGAAACAAAGTCGCGAGCCCTCCTCCAAACGTCACGACTCCAGTTATCCGTATCGCCCACCACATCTTGCTCAACATCGGGGAACTATTTCCGCGTAAAAGAAAAGTAGAGCCCCCTTGGCGAAGTACATTGGGAACCAGTACGACAAGGTTGTGATGTATTCTATTTTCACCATCGTTTCCCGGTTGGCGGTAGATAAGCTGTCAGGCCCGAGCCCAGCTACGTACGCTCTATAACACCATAGGGTGAGGCGGGGCATGGTAGTTAGCCACGCGAGTATGACAAGCACGTCACTCGGCGGCCATGCCTTATACTTGTAGAGGCAAGCCCATCCTGCTGACCTGAAGACGCGAATGTACAGGCGGTTGTATATTAGTGCTAGAGGGATAGCGGTGTAGATTAGGATGATGATCTATGTTAAGTTTGATTTTCATGTCAGTATTGAGGTGTTAAGGGTGAAATATTGCGGATAGGAGTACCAAGTAACCTACTGCCATCATTGTTATGATGTGGCTAGTCACCGACATTTTGCTACTCCCAAGACTAAGAAAGTATTCTGGCTGGCGAAAATCATGGAAGACATCCAAGTTGATCTGGGCGAGGTCAACATGCCCGCCTTTTAAAGGAATGCAATGAGTATTTGTGTCATCGTCCCTAATCCTAGCACGTTAAGATTCCTACGATCATAGAATAAGTCATTTCCCTTCCCGCAGAATTTCGATTGGGGCTTTCATTACCGAATGCATATCGAGATATACAGGGGAATTATATAAGCCTGATCACAAATCCACGAGGTTTTAAGTTTCGCTGATTGAGCTATTTAATCATGACGTTCTATTATTCTGCCATGCATACCGTGCTTTCTCTATGCCCTTTGTGAAACGTTCCCGCGCGGCCGTTTTTCTCGTTTTCGATCTGTACTCTGCAACATATAGGACCTGCGCAAATATTCCTGGTACGATTGAGCCAGAATAAACCTTGAATGCCAAGGGGAGAAAATTACCCGAATCTGGAGATTTCAAGGGCGAGTTTAGCGAAAGGTGTTCTTCCTTTACTCGATGCGATGAGTTCCTCGTATTTCGCAATTTGTGGGTTTCTGGAGTGCGATAGGGCCGGAAATTCGCAAGTTGGTGTTCTAAGTCAACCTCCGACGAGACATTACATTGCCGAACTTTGAAAAGCAAGATCATGACCAATCAAAGGCCAAGAGCAATAAGAACTAAAGCCTGGGTTTGTGGAGCCAAACAGAGGTCAGTCACTTCTATTGCACCTATGATATATTCTGTCGGTCCCTTCCGGTGCGCCCCGAAAACATCTATTCGCTTAGATCACAACGGCTCCTCGGCTTTTCGTAATGTCTGGATAAACAATCGCGAATAATTTGGATAAAGCCGTATAGTACCGAAAATACCCGATTTTCTTTCCTACGTACACTTACACGTACATATACACTCAATACATAAGGAAAGAAAAAGGAGGAT
This sequence comes from Pezizomycotina sp. ARF18, assembly GCA_002224055.1. Classification (NCBI taxonomy): domain Eukaryota; kingdom Fungi; phylum Ascomycota; species Pezizomycotina sp. ARF18. The sequence continues at coordinate 104,892 of AZLU01000128.1, forward strand.
TATTGGGTTAGAAAAAAATGCCGAGACTTAAGCGTTATCTAATAATAATTAGAATTATAATTAAGCGTTCACCGCGAGTAACGTTCGACATTTTATAAACACCTTGGTGTTACGAGTTGTGCTCGCTAATAATGAACGAACTTGAGTAGCAGTATTAAGCAGGTTACCGTGGATGGGAGGGGTGTTTAGGGGGTTGGGGGGAAATGGCCCCCTCCCTTCCTAGCCTACGGCCTACGGCGCGAAGAGCCGTAGACAATGCTTCAGTACTTTAGTGCTCTGCACAGTGGAAAGAAAACTCGGGCAGCGGAGCCGTCAGCGAGCTTTTATATATCCTACAAACAGATTTCCCGGGTGTTGTTTGATTTACATTGCGCGCTTAGCGAGCGCGCTGCTCCAGCGGGCTCTGATACATTGACACCGGCCCCTATGTAATTCGGTAGGAACGATCGGGAAGATGGAGCTGGAGCGCATAGCCTTATATTAGGCAAAAATTACTCCGGAACGGATATATATATATTTAGCCTGTTATACCAGTCCGGCGCGTTGAAACGCCGCTCCCACTTTTCCCAGATCCTCCCTGCCATATTTCGTATGCAATTGTATTTTGCTGTGAAGTGTTTCGTGGTCATCATGAAACATCTTGTAGCTTGATATTCATGGGAAAGCCCATGAGCTCGTAACCCAATCGAAGAAATTGCCACGCGCTTTAGAAACCTAGTACACGTTAAGGGAAGAGTAGAGAAACAATGTATTCAAATATAGTCAATCATCCGATGATCGTGAGACTTCCTAGGCCTTAATTACTCAATGGCATATATTTGTATAAAGCACATATTCACCTTCGTTTCTATCACCAAATTTCATTATTCCTATCCATTTGCTTGACGTAGGAGTAGGAAAGGTTTGGGCATCGGACTATACTTAATAAACTTTCAGCACCGTCAACCTAGCCGACTTCAACTGAATTTTTCCCTATAGTTACTAATATTTACTACTTGGATATCATCGAATCATCTCTCAAGATGAACTTGAAGCCTAGAAACCAATCTATAGCCTTGACACGTGCTCTTGTAGCATGGATTCTCCCCGCCGCTAGCGCCCTCACCGGTCTCAAGGGAGTCCTATCCCCCCTCCAGGAGCGATCGATTACGGTCTATCCCGACCACCCAGGTGTGTCAGATGCGTATGTGATGAGCACGGGGATGTTCAAAACTGCCTCCCTTCCAATAATTCTCAGCAGGGCGAGGCCTAGAACATGTTTTGCCGGCAGATGTGTGAGAATTTATGTCCCAACATGCCTCCGCACACTCCGGTTCCACTCTCATCGCACGCATTTGCACAGTTCCAGAGGATCGGTTTGCCAGTCCCGAGGACTTGATATCCCCGCTAGGCACTGCAGGACTGTCAATCATAACAACTATCATTCACCGCTGACCAATTCCTTGGCGATCGGCCCTTCAGCACTCGCAGGATCTCCAAAGTCAACGCACTCAATCCCCAGCTCCCCGTCCCAAAGTTCTGGTAGTCCGAAGGATCGTGGGCTTAGCACGCCGTCTGCCCCCAACTCCCCACGCTCATCAAGTCGTTTCCCAAGTTGTCTCCAAAATCAAGACCAACGGCGCCGAACTCGCCTCATACAGACGATGCGAAGGCATCGGTTAAGCCTCACGATCTTCAGCCGATGATTTAGCCGGAGCTCGAAGCACACATGCGTATTCGCTCGGTCCGTCCATCTCTAGAGTACAGTCACAGCCCGTTCAAGGAAATAAGAGAACTCAAACTAATCTATATGAATTTCCAGGTGATACCGAGAGCGTTCACCGAAGAGGTAAAAGTCTCCAGATGCTCCTTAATTGGACAACTAGCAATGATATAAAGAGGGAGGAGGGATAGGAGCACGGACAAGTATTGCTAAAAATTGCTATAGGGCATGGCTAAGGGTCTAGCAAGTTGCTTTCAAGCTCTTTCACGTTTCAATTTTTGGTAGTTGGTTGTATTTATTATTTATTTATTGCTTCCGTTCTTTAGTCGCAAATGCGGTGTTCATACCAAGGCCAGTCGAGCTTCTGTTCACTAGTTCGTACTACTAAGTCTCCTTTCAAGTATTGGACTTCTGTTTCATGTATATGCGTGATTTTTCAGAGCTAGTAAGCAACACCATTAGCAAGAGATTTTGGCATCAATTTAAATGAATAAGTAGTATACTCGTGAGAATGACGGAGTATCGGCCAGTCTGACACATTGCAACAGGCCAAGGTATGGTGCACCAAGCCCATACCGAGAAATTACAACAAAATTATTTGGTGTAATGAATGTTCTAGTCGCATAAATCAGAACTTTCATAGCCGGAGTCAACGCCGCAACACTGCCAATCCCACTTTAAACTGACGGATATGCACTCAGCATTTTAAGATACACGGAAGAGTCTCATATTAGCCGGCAAGGCTCTGGAATGATCAAGCTTGCTATTTTTAATGAACATGTTGGAAAACGTATTCGTTTGTCGCGATTAGGCTAATTTCCCCTGCCACTCACATGTTGCCTGGTTTTTGGTTTTCATGTATTGTCCGTGAGAGTGTATGCAAGACTATTGGCGGATGGTCTAGATATATAAATATACTATTCACCTTCCGTTGGAACTGGGGAGAAAGAAATTACAGGAGTCCATCAAAACGACCCGCTAGCAGCCCAAAACCCAATACACCACCAACAAAACAAAAGATCACCATTTTTCTTTTTTCTTTTTTATTTAAACATCAAAATATTGAAATCCAGCCAATGAAGTTGCAAATCCGTCTTTAATCCAACTTCTCGCTTTCACAGCATGCATTTCAACGGTTAGATCCGCCCAGCCGAGAGCAAGAGGGTATGCTGGCTGTAGTAATGAAACGAAAAATAATCGACTGGGACTGTTCGAAAAGCTTGGAGTGTGCATCGTGCGAATGTGATCATTACGGGTTTCTCCAGGGCTGCCGCGACTCCGGGCCCCTCCAGAGGAGATTCGACTCGAACCAGAATGCCAACAAGTATTGCTTGAGCATATGTCCGCCTTGTGAGACCGACTTGGGCCCTGCTCACCAGCCAGTTACTGCGGGGCATCGCACTCCGACGGCGAAACACCTTCGAAATTCGATTCAAAGGCTATTCACCAACAAAGCGCTGTCTCCTCGACCTCCTCAGCACTAAATCCAACGCCGTTCAAGCCGTACGCTCCCCTAAGCTACCGAAGCACCCAACAATTCGTTCCAAGTTCTAAGTGGTGGCCAGACCAAAAAGCAACATCTCCGTTCAGCCCACGGCCGCAACCCGAATCGGTTCCGATTAAACGCCCGATGATTTACACGAAGGATGCTGAGACCGCTGGGCGGTGGGCTGGACGCGGGTCGTGCCTGTGAACCCGGCTGTCGGCGGACCGCCGTCTAAAAAAGTGAAGATTGCAAACACCTTTTGATTAGCGAGGGCGTAGAAGTATATGTAACGACGGATGGATGTAAACAATCATACCCCTCGATCTTCTTGTGTCCAATATTACAGTATTATAGCGAATAAAAATAAAATAAAAATACGACTATTGATATTGCGACGGTTACTAGTGCCTGGCCACCACTGCTGCCCGCTACTGCTGCGGGGGGTCTTGGGGACTAGTCCCCCAGCCATGCATCTACAATATTTGGGATAGCCACGGCTATGTACAAACATGGCAAACCTCGCCTGTTTTGGTACGCGGAACCGTGGCTATCCCTTGTAATATATTCTCTCTTTAGGCCGTATTGAAGGACGGGCAGCATATATTTGTACCCCACAAGCGTGCGCATCAGAGTTTACTAGTCCTGAGAAGAGGTTAATAGGATTCTTGAGATGAGTATCGATGATCCATCTTTCTACACGGAATCTTTCTACTGATACTTCAAGGGCCGCGCCGGCTAAACTCGAGCAATGTGGCTGCTACCAGCCTCCCAGCGCCGCGTCCCCGTCTGGTACTAGGCGAGCATGAACTGCCTCCCCTCAAGCTCTTAACCTTGTGCTCATTGACACTTTGACAAGTGCTGCATGAACCGCTCGTATATATGTATTTATCCGCTCTTACTTAAACAATGCCATCAAAAACTTCATAACGACCCGAATGGTCATCTTATAGATCCGATGGATTCTCCGAACTGGTTATTAGGCGAGGGTCAATAGAGCATCTTCCCCAGCGTATCCGTGGCGCATCGTAACCTGCCTAAATATCGAGGTAGTGAATGTTAGGTTAGGCTAAACAGATATTACGGGTTTCCCTGGTCTTCTTTCTTCTAAAAATATATGTCACAGCGTCCCCACTCTTGCCTCCCAGCGGGAGTATTGTCAATGCTTTGTCTTTGGTATAAATAATCTCTTGGCTATTGTTGATATTGTAAGATAGCTAATTTCGTGTTTCCTAGCCTATTTTATATTACTAGGGTATCTCCGAGATGGGAATTTATATGTTTATATTTAAAGAGCCTTTTTAAAAGGGTACTGAAAGAAACGGCATAGACAGTAGTTCCGTACTAAAGAAACGTTATCAGAAGAATAAGTAATTTCCTTTCTCCTCTCTCTTCTTAAAGAGAAAGAGAAAGTCTAAAAACGATACTATTTATAATAGTAAGTCTTATACTAATCTTACTTCTTTATATACCTAATACTACATATAAAATAGAAGATAAACGCGCAAACTAGACTAAAATAATAGTAGAAATCTATACGCTTACAGCGTATATATTATACGATAGTACCGCGTAAAGACTATAGGACTTCTAAAAAAAAGAAAGAAAAGAAAGAAGAGAAAAGAATATATACGCGTATATATATTCCTATAAGTACTAACGCTAATATAAAAGAAGAAATAAAATTAAAAAATTCTTTATAATCTTTTCTAATTATTTCTTATCCTATAAGAGAAGTTCGTACTATAAAAAAATAAATATCCGCTACTTAAGTAGAAAAGAATATAAAATAAACCCCGAGAACTAAGAATAAAAGAATAGAAAGAAAAGAAAAAAGAAAGAAAGAAAAAAAAAGAAAGAAAAAAAGAAAAAAAATAAGTATAGCCGTAATACTATTCTCTAAGAAATTTAGACCGAGGCTAATTTTTTAGAGTTCTCTAATCTAATAGTAGGTACCTTAGACTTTAGTAGGTATAGTAGACTTAGTAGTTATAGTCTTACTTTTCTTAGTAGTAGTCTTTTTAATAAGTTTTAGTAGTATCGTTATTAGACTTTAGAGTAGTTTCGTAATAATAAAGATTTTTTAAAACCCTATCGATCGTTTTCTTTAAAGTAATCCTATAAGGCCCGAGATTTATAAAATCTTTATAAGAATTAGTACCTAAAAAGTCGTAGAAGTTTTTAAGATACCTATTATACTACTTAGAGTAGTCTAGTATCCTAATTAATAAGGTAAACCTAGTTTCTAGCTTTTAATATATAATAGACTATAGAGTAGTTATCTTTTTAACTTTACCGTACTAATTATAGCTATTCTTATTATAGCTATTTAACGTTAACTATAGCTTATACTAAGTACTAGGACGATATAGGTAGTTATTATTAGAGTAATTTTAGGTTTTTTTATCGTTAGGACTTTCTCTAAAGATATAAAAATCTATAAAATATACCTTTATAGCTCTAGAGTATTTAAATCTTTAAAAAAAAAGTAGGAGTAGTAATCTTAAGATTTTTAAGCTTAATCTTTAGCTAAAGAAGACGCTAGATATAAAAGAACGGAGGATATAGTACCGGTTAAATTTTTATATAGATATTTAGACCTAGTACGTACGCCTTATTTAATACGTAGGTCGGTAATAATATAAGCGAGCTAAATTTTCTAGTTAGTCTAGAAAGTATCTAGCTTAGAAGGCTTAGTATTATAGATACTATAGGTTAGAAGATACTAGCGTAGCTCTACCTAACGATAGTAGTTTTTTTTAACTTTTCTAGAATAATATTTTTAATAAGTTCTATCCTCTATCTAGTTTTACTTTTCCTCTTTAAATAATAATAGATCTTAACTTTTATCTACGTATTTAATATTTTTTTAGTACTTATATTCTATCTATTTATATTTTCGCGTAAATATACTTTTTAAAGGACGTAGAAGCTCTTATAAGTACCTTTAAGCTTCTTCTAAGTTATTTTAGCGTTATAGCTAATTTAACTAGATATATAATATTTAAAAATCTAAGATTTTTAAAAATTCTATTATTCCTAATAAAAATTCTAAGAAAATTTAACGTATAATATCGACGAAGCGTTTCGCTTTCTATAGGAAGATTCTTTAGGACTAGATATTCTAAGGTATAATAGAAGTAAAGAGTAAAGGTAGACTTTAAGGAATAAATAGAATAAAAAAAGAAAGATCTAGTTTAATAATCTAAAGGAGACTAGGTCTAAAAACCGTAAAGTATAATAAAAAAAAAAGAAAGAAAAGTAAAAACCTAGAAAAATAACGGGACTACGGTATATATAAGAAAATTTTATAGTAATAGTTTTTTTAAAGAAGGATTTAGAGCTAAAGTAAAAAAAGTAAGAAAACTAGATAAAAAATAAATAAAATACTACTATATATAGTAAATCTAATAACTAATATATATCTCTAGTAAATAAGAACGTAGAGATTTTTAAATAAAATATAAATAAAGAAATATAGAAACGCTAGACGCCGACTACCTAAAAAAAAATCTAAAAAATATAATAAAAGAAGTAAATAAATAGCGCTAGTTATATTAATAATACTAAAATTTAGTACTTTTATTAGTAAAAAAAAATTTCTAAAAGTAGCTTTTAACTTTTAGGCTAAAGTTACTAATTTTAGCTATTTTTTAGTATTATATTTCCTTATATTACCTAAAAAGAAATATTTTCTATAATAAAAAATTCTAATTTTTATTACTAGTTTTTAACTCTTCTTCTTTTTAACGTCTATATCTACTATTATTATTATTATTTTCTTTTTATTTCTTACTCCTTTACTCTTAGTAATACTATCTAAGTAAATAGTCTTATACTACTATACTTTATCTAAATATAAATTAAATAAAAATCGTCTAGAGTTAAGTCTATTCTTCTAAAATAGGATTCTTTCTATAATAATAGATTTTAGCCTTCTTTATAAGCTTAAAGGCCTCTATATATACCTTAACGGCCCGCTTTCTCTATTTCTTTATATAGTCCTAGAATTAAATAAAGTTATTAGATAATAGGATATTATACTTAGCTTTAATAGTAGGACTATCCTATTTTCTTTATCCTAGTAAGATATTAGAAAGCGCCCCTAAACTAGTAAGCTCTACTATAGTAGAGAATTAGTATAAAACTTTCCTATATAGATTTAATAATTTTAATAGTATTTATTCTAGTATCTCTAGATCTCTATAGCTAGTAGAAAATATATTTTAAGTTCCTTCTTTAATAACCTCTAAATATATATTATCTTTTTATATAATAATAAACTAAGGTAGAATCGTTCTTCAAGTCTTTATAGCGGGTCCCGTTAAACTATAAGAGATATAGGGTAGAGTAATTTAACTTTTTAACTTTATAGATTACTTTTATTTAATCTATTCCGTAGAATTCTATATCTTTTATATTCTATATCTTTTAATAATTCTATAAACTTATATTTTAACCTTAGCTTCGTTTTCTTTTTTATATTAGTTAAGGAAGTTTTACTATTATAAGGTCGATAGATAGTACTAAAACTAAAAAGTAACTCTATATAGTTATCTTTATCTTCGTCGTTATATTTATAAAGTCTTATATTATGCTCTTACCTCTACGTTATTCTTTAATTAGCTCAAGAATATTAAGATCTATATAACGGAAAAACGTAGGATTTTTTTTTATATACTTTATATAGTATAGATAAAAATAAGTTTATAGGCTTTATTAGGTCTATAGACTATATATAAAGTATAGTATATAGAATCTTATTATACTAGTTACTAAATAAGAGTATAAATTATAGTAGTATTAGCCTAAATTATTTTTCTTATAATTTCTCTTTAATAATATTTATCTATATTAAATTTTTTTAGCTAGAGTTTTATAATTTTATTTTCTATATCTACTTAAATATTAACGTACTAATAATATTTTCTCTAGTCTATTTTTTTTATTTTCTTTTTAATTAATCTTTAGTTACTACTCTAAAGATCTTTTTTAATCGTATAAAATAGCGGCGGATCTATAAGTATAAAATTATAGATTTTATAATTATTTACGTATTATAGTAGCCTAGCGTTTTTTTTAAACTATTAGTATATTTTAAGCTACGTCTTAAGTACTTTTAGTCTCTCATTATTTTATATCGATAGATTATTAAATATAAAATTCTAAGCGTTATAATTATACTATTTAATCTAAAAACCGAGATATTTTCTATATATAGCTAACGTATTCTAGTATATTTTAGACCTTTATCTAAAGTAGATATAAGCGTACCGGTAAATTAGATTAAATCTCTATTAGATATTTTTAACGTTTTATATATATAGTAATAGCTCCTCTCGATATACTATAAGTATAATTATACTTACTTTTTATATTTTCTAATATATTTTATTTTTTTTATTACTTTAGTACCTTTTAAAGGTAGTTCGTTATTAAAAGTAGGCTCTCATACGTTAATATCTTTATTTATTAATCTTAGCCTAGGAATAGAATAATCCGTTTTATCTTATTTTACTTTTTATTAATCGAGCGAGATAGTTTCTCTATTATTAGGGATCTACTATTATTAAATTTTAGTTTTTTTTAGTAGGTCTCTTTTCTAGACTAGGCTAAAAATTATTTCTTTAACTAGATCTTATTTCTTTATTAGTTTTTTTTATTATTTTTTATAGAGGTAATTTTATTCTTATCTAGGTATAAATTTACTATTAGTATATTATTTAGACTTAAGGTTACTCTAGAATTTTAAGCTAATAGTCTTTAATTAGTTTTAAGTCTTAATTTTTTTAATGCGATAATATCCCTAGTCTTAATAATCTAGCTAATAGTAGTTTCTTATTTTTTTCTTTATCCTTAGATTTTTATTTATTAAGGTATAGCCGATATAGTAAATTTCTAGCTTTAAAAAAATCTTAGTAGAGATAAACTTATTAAGGGTTTTTATAAAATTACCTAATTTTTTATAGACGTTAAATATATCGATAAATTTTAGATCTTAGCGTATTAAAATATATTTTATAGCTTTAGCGTTTTTTTTTTATTTTTTTTCTTTCTTCCGCGATCTATTTACTATATTTTTATTTTTTAGAAGTTTATTTAGTACTTCGTTTTCTAAACCTTTTTTTTTTTTTATATAGTTTATAATTTTCTCTAGAAAGTCGCTAAAAACTTATAAGTAACCTCTCTTTTTTTAAAATTTATTTACTACTTCTATAATATCCTTATTAGGTATATTCTTAAGCTAATTAATAAAAATTCTAGATCTTAATAGGCGATACCGTTATATACGTATATTAGATCTCTATTATTAGGTCTAGTTATAGCGAAGCTATTATATCTTTATAAAGAGATAGTAATAGTCTAAAAGGATCTTAGATTTATTATTATAGTTTAATTAAGTATCTAATTAATTTTTAGCTATTTTAATAGGTATTAAAAGTAATACGAATATATATTATTATTTAATATCTAAAAAATAGTATATTACTTTTATTATTTATTTTTTATAAGTTTCTAATTATTTTAAAATTTTTATACTATAATATTTATTTTATATTTCTATTTTTATACTCCTTTTATAAGATTAGTTCGTTTTTTAATATCTTTTTTTTTATTCTTCTATCTATCTTTATTAGTGTTCGATCTCGCGCCAGACGGGACGGATTTGGGGACCCTCTTTCTGGCCGCCGGGTTCCGGTGCCACTTTTGTTGGCCCGCCGCGCGACTGGCCGTCCCGAGCGCGACGCGAATTCCCGCCAAGACTTTTTATATATAAAAAATAAATAAACATGTAGATTATTTTATATATTTATATTATTTTTGCATTTTTACATCGATTTGAATATTATTTTTATATATATTTATTATATTATTATATTATATACAATGCATTTGCTAGCTACTAACATCTCCATGTCCACTACTGGTATTCCCATGCCATGGTTCACCACCATGGATGTCCACCACCAACATCTCCTGCAGAGCACCGGTATTCCATGCCATGGTTCACCACCATGGATGTCCACCACAACATCTCCCTGCAGAGCACGGTATCCCATGCCATAGTTCACACCATGGGTGTTCTCCCACCAACATCTCCATGTCCACCACACATCTCCATGTCCACCACAACATCTCCATGTCCACCACCAACATCTCCCTGCAGAGCACCGGTATCCCCATGCCATGGTTCACCACCATGGGTGTCTCCCACTAACATCACCATGTTGTGTCTCTGCATCAAACCAATATGTTAGCAAAACCTCTATAACCACCAAAAACCAAAGAGATCTTACTCACCTAAAGCAAAGAACCATCGCGGTATGTTAAGTCGCAGAGGCATATACACGGGAGGGAAACCAGAATCCTGTAATATTACACTGTTAGCTGTAGAAGTACTCCGGACAACTTAAAGAATCCAAGTAAGAACTACAAAAGGTCTAAGTTCTGCGAAACTTGGGGGGTAGTGGCCTTTTTAATGTCCTAAGCAGGCCATGGTCCTGCCAAATGTTAAAGGAACGGCGAGCAGAGTTGAAAAATATTTCTTGCGAACGTTCCAAAGCCATTTAGACCTCTGTCCTAAAAAAACCCTATTTTTAAAGGATCTGCAGCCGTGATCTGCAGGTAATTTAAGAGAAACGAGTCATGTTAGGCCTCGGAGTCCTAGTAACTTTGGAACGTTCGCAAGAAATGTTTTTCAACTCTGCTCGCCGTTCCTTAATACCGAAATTACATAGGGTTCGATCGACAGAATTAGTGGTTTTGAGATTAAAATCTCAATTTTTTAAGAGACAAATCCCTTTAAGTTCAGAGAAGCAAGACTACTCTGTAGTTTTTACTTTGAATCTCTAAGTTCTCTGTATTGTAATACAGGAATCCGCAAAGTAAACCGGGATTCCGGGGTCCGGCACAGGGTATTACCTTATAATACTGCCTTCCCCCCAGTTTTCAACGAAACAACCTAATTCTCTATTGTTTAGTTTGGGATGCCGCGGTGGTTCTTTGCTTTAGGTGAGTAAGATCTCTTTGGTTTTTGGTGGTTATAGAGGTTTTGCTAAATATTGGTTTGATGCAGAGACACAACATGGTGATGTTAGTGGGGAGGACACCCATGGTGGTGAAATGGCATGGGGATACCGGTGCTCTGCAGGGAGATGTTGGTGGTGGACATGGAGATGTTGGTGGGAGAACACCATGGTGTTGAACTATGGCATGGGGATACGGTGCTCTGCAGGGAGATGTTGGTGGTGGACATCCATGGTGGTGAACCATGGCATGGGAATACCGGTGCTCTTGCATGGCGGTGTTGGTGGTAAACATCCATGGTGTTGAACCATGGCATGGAGATGTTGGTAGCTAGCAAATGCAATGTTATATTAATATAATAATATATAAATATAATAAATATATAATAAATAATATAAATATATAAAAATATGTAAAATAGATTGAAAATCGATTGTGAAAATATAAAAAATATAAAATATATAAAAATAATCGACATGTTTATTTCATTTTTATATATAAAAAGTCTTGGCGGGAATTCCCGGCTAGGGTCGGGACGGGACGGGTTAGCTGGCGCGTCTCAAATCCTCAAATACTGTCCCGGTCCGGCCCGGAGCACCCTGCTGGCCGGGACACACCATTGGTTCCCGGCCGATCTCGATCACTAATCTTTATTTTTTATTTTTATTTTCTTTTTTAATTTAAAATTAAGATAGATTTTTTAGAATTTTCTTAAAGATAGATATATATACGCGTAAAAATAAAATTACTCTAAACGCTAAAGTAATAATATTCTTAAAGAAAAATAAAAAAACTAAAAAGATATAAACTATAAGAAATTTTAATAGCCCTAAATAATATAATATAAAGAAAAATAGGTATTTATTTTTATATTTTTATATATCTATTTTCTTAAAATAGAACTTTTTTAAGTAAACGCCGTTTAAAGAGTAATAGGTATAAAAAAAAAATAAAATTTATAGAATATAATCGTTTATACTAAAAGTAGCTTCTTTTTTTTTTTTTTTTTTTTTTTTTTTTTTAGAAAGTTTTTATCGTTTTTCTAAATAAAAATAAATTATTTTACCGAGAATTATACTTTTCTTCTATACTCCTTTTTAATTATTTATTACGTTCTTTATAATAACTTGTATACTATTATATATTTTTAGTCTTCTAACGGTCTCTTTTCTCTTAGGAAGTAATTTATATTTTCTAAATCTTTTTACTATTCCTCTTAATTATATAGTATCTTTAGGTTCTAGAAATAGTAGCGTTTATACTTTAAGATAAAATCTTCTTCTTTTTTTATTTATTATTTTTATTTTTTTATTTTTTTATTTTTTATTTTAGATTTTATTCTTCTTCCTATACTATTATATTTTTATATTAATAATAAGAACTTTTAATTCTATGTTCTCTATACGTATTTTAAGAATAGATAATAAACGGTTTTAATCTTTTTTTAAGAAGATTCTTATAATTCTATTCTATTTAATTTTTTTAAATAATAAAATTCTTTTTTTTAATTTTTTTTTTTACTTAATAAGAACTTTTTACTTTATAATCTAGTTTTTTAAGAAACTAGTTTTATATTACGTCTAATAAGTAGTATATATCTCTACTTAAAATACTCTTCTAATTATTATAAATTTTTTATTAAATAGTTTTTATTTTTAAAGTTTTATTATTCTTTATCGTATTATAGCTTTTTTTAGATCTTTATTTTTCTTTCTAGCTATCGAGACTATACGCTAAAATCTATAATACTATATACTTCGCTCTACAAAAATAGACTAAATTAAAATTTATCTTTTATTAATAGTACTACTTAACTACTATAGATAAGGTAGAATAGAGAATATCTAATATTTTTTTATACAGTAATATAGTCTACTTATACTATAGAATCTAGATACTATATTTATTTATTAAGTTTTCTATTATATTTTTTTACTAGTATATCGGTAATAGGTTTATAACCTCTTTCTACGAGACTATTCGCCTAAGAATAGTATATAAAGGTAAACTTTATTTTTTAATATTCTATATCTTTATACTTCTATATTAGTTTTTTTTATTTTTAGGGCCTCTATTTATTATTGCGTTTTTATATATCTAAATCTATATATATCTCTTAAAGAATTTTATAACTAATTTAACGTCGCGTTAGTTAAAGCCTTAGGACTCTAACTATTCGCTAAGACTTTTTTTTAATATTTACTAGATAGCTTTTTTCTCCTAATTTAAGTATATATATAATATGCTAGCCAACTTTATTCTAAGATAAATAACTAGATAAAATATAA
>AZLU01000129.1:0-118185 GCA_002224055.1 Pezizomycotina sp. ARF18
AAAAAAAAAAAAAAAGAAAGTTTATTTTTCAACAACAGATCCCGCCCCTCGGATCTAAAGCAATGTTGGCATCCGTCATTGGCGCTGTTGAGGAGTATAAAAATAAACAACGGTTGATAATAATATATACGTGTAAAAATTTAATTCCAGGGTAAGGATCTATACACTACTTATCTAAGGTATTAGAGGTGTACTTAGGATATTAAGTAATAGTAATAGTAGTAGTATACCCGTCCCTTTCCTTTTTTTTTTTCGCACAAAGAAATTTGCTTCCCGCCGCATGCGAGGAACTATTTCGCTGTTATTTTCGCATATTCTCTTTATTACTTCCTAATAATTCAATGATAATTTCTCGCCTCACCAAGGCATAGTCCAGAGACCCCAACATGCAGGCTAAGGCAATGGAAAGGTAGTAGCTTTCTCTCTCTTTTTTTTTTTTTTTTCCCGGATGTATTTTTGTTATCCTAAATGTATATTTCTTCATTTTTCTTGCGAGCTCCTCTGATAAGAGACCACGAAGCAGGGGGCTATGACTGCTGCTTCTGCTACACCGTACCGTACTTTACTTGCTTCAGAAGGTATCAAAACGAAATAGCTAAAGTAGTAAACCTTGGCCTTGGCACGTCGTCTGATATTCCGGAAGCGATATCGGAATTTTTCCAATTGGGAATGCTGATAAATTCCTACTCGATTTATTACCTCTTAGGCATATGACTGGTGATAATAAGAATATATATGTTTGCTTTTCTCCTGCTATACAGAAGGACGGAATGCGCCTTACTTCAATTAATAAAAAGGCTTCTTCTACATGTACTGTATCTACCTAGGTCTTCTGGGGTCGAGTCGCCATGCAAATGGTTCCTGTCCTTTCTGTTTATTCTATTTTTAGTTTCTACTTGAGTATTTCTCTTTTTTTTTTTTTTTTTTTTTTTTTTTTCAAATAAACAACAGGTAAATAACTATTTAATTTGCGTGACCATTGTATACTTGATTATTCCTGTATGCTCTTTATAATACATCCACAAGGCACATACCCCCACCTTTAGTAAGTAAGTATCGTCAACCTTAGCTTACAACATGCACCGTCTCCCAAGTGTCCGTTGATTGTAGAAGATAAATGCGTGCAATATACTGGCACTCAGTTCACCCGGAGTCCCCTTGACCATTGTTTCTAATTTTCAAAAGATTCAATCTTTGATGTGTGTATCTCAAATGAAGCAGCTAGTGATGGACTAACTCCCAGAGGAACTTGATATTTATCTGTAAGTATCTAGGTGTTTGGATATATACGACAGTTAGCTGTTCACCTACAGAATCATACCATCAAGTAGATGTTTATATATATATATATATAATTCAATAAATATATTGCTACCATCACTGCGGTAGATCTAGATGAAAATTGGCATAATACTACTAATTCGAAACATATGCATATATGCAATCCGACGGGCCCCTTTTTGGTTTGGAATTTATTTAAATATTAAGTACTTAAGTATAGTTCGCTTGTATTTGATTGGGCTCGAATAACTTTTGTAGTCTCATTAGAAGCTCCTGCGATGTAGATTCTTCTATATTAAGATTATTATAATGCTTCTATTCTCCTGTAAGGAACCACAATTTACTATTATTATAGACATCGTAACCCTCCAAGAAAACCCGTCCCCCCCCAAACGTTAACCGCAAAACAACAAATGAATAGAATTTGCAAGAAATTTCAAGAATATCCCACAAGAAGCAGTATGGACCTACCTAACCTAGTCAACATCTCCAAGGAGATGAAGTGAATAATTA
Source organism: Pezizomycotina sp. ARF18 (assembly GCA_002224055.1). NCBI lineage: Eukaryota > Fungi > Ascomycota > Pezizomycotina sp. ARF18. The sequence continues at coordinate 1,795 of AZLU01000129.1, forward strand.
TATATATATATACATACGTACATACACATACTTAATTAAATACTTGATATCTAACGTATGCCACTTGATTTGTTCTCCTTCTTCTCCCTGAGCATCCTTGCTGCTTACTTAAATAATTTCTGTATGTATGTAAATTCATCTAATCGTAAAATACTGAAAAAGTATAAAAAAAGAAAAAAAAAAAAAAGAAAAAAGGAAAGGTTCTGAATAACCAACATATTATTCACTTTTTACTTTTTTGCTGTGTGCTTACCCTTGCCTACCCTTCCAAACAATAAATCTTTGTTGAAGTTTTTATTTCACCAATCTATCTCTATATCTTCTTCCTCTTCCTCCTCCTCCTCCTCCTCTCTTCTTCTCCAAAAGGCAAGAAACACCTGCTTACGAGGGTTCTCTGCAATAATAATGATAAAAGTTTCCCTCTACGCTTGCAAGTGCGTATATCTCACTAGATAACTCCGATTCTGAAAACGTATACACCATCACTATGTTATACGCAAGAAATAATAGTAACGAGACTACGGACAGAGACCGCCTGTTTCTCTTATAGCTCATTTTGCTTTGCTAAGTGTGCTGAACAGACTTCGCGGAAAACGAAAAGGAAGAGGAAGAAAGAAAGAAGAAAGGAGAGCGAGAGACCCTATGGGAAAAAAAGATGCGTTTCATAAATTGGGACTGTTTACTGTTTCCAGTTGGCGACAGTTCACCAATTCAAGAGTTTAAGCAGGAATTCAAGTATATCCGACCAGGTTTGCTTATCCCCGCCCTATATTAAGTGGGGAACTCGAGCTCTTTTGTTCTCTTTTTTTTATATTTCCTTCTTTTTGAGAGAGCTTTTGGGAATTCCACCTTACTCACGGGGAAGAGATGCAGACTGTGATAGCGTCAAACGGGACGGTGATATGCCTCATAATTTCGACGCTCCCGACTTGTGCTCGTCAACTGCTATATCTCGATGCTTCAGCCAGGGTCTCCTTTTCAGATGTCTATACACAGTTGGAAACCCCCGGTTGTTGACAATATCGACCATCCGGCGAGAAAATCCCCATGTTCGAGTTTCGGTTGTTCATGGCGGTGAACCCATTACATATATCATCCTGCCGCCGGAAGGGAGTTGGCCACTCATCATCGGTAAGTTTTCTAATTCCCAATCTGTTGTAAATACTTGTACATGTACATCCATGTTTAAACGTGAAATGATTCTAACACTCTATACTAGGCAGCTATCCGTGTAAGCGTCGTATTATTTCATAGTGACTACTATCATTGCCAGTCGCAAAGTCGACTCACGAGGGTAAAGTCGATAGCACTGACCAAAGGGGTTTAATAAAAAAAACAGCCGGCGGAGAAACCAAAAGCTCACTTTCCAGCTTTCGACATCCAGGGTATTTTGCTCGACGGCGCACTGGAATCAACGACAAACACGATCGATTGGTCATATCAGAAGGATATGTGATACAAGGGGCGGACCACTTCAAATACTATCATTCAAAGAATATCGTCTCGTTTACTTTCAAACTACGCACCATCAGGTAAAATAAAGCTGAAATATCATTTTACTATTAGTTATTCTTCAAAGATTAAACCCACTGGATCATAAGCCAAAAAAAAGAAGGTATACAAAAGAGGATTATTTCCCGGGCAACAACTAACGATCCCGATGACAGATATTCTCAATGATCGACAGATCTCGTATCCCCCACCGGGCGTCATTCAATTCCGCAGTCTCATTTTGTCTCTCCTCAGGAAACTGTGCTAAGTTCTAGCCTTGTGCCCTTGAGGGACTCGTACTTCGGACCAAGTAGTTGGGAGTCGGCAGTTACTCAAGCTGTAGAAGGAGGCACGCCCACTGTCAGGACAAGATCACGGCTTTAAAATTCATGAAGACGACAACAAGAAAGGGGTATCGGATCGCACATCGATGAGGACTGGCAGTGTAGCCACCCAGCACCCTATTGGTACGCCCAGGCCTCGATATAAAGGAATCAAGCTCCTAAGATTGAGACCGCTGACTTATTTTCCTGTTCAATTATCCACCCGTCCTGGATCCGTTCTAGCTCCAGGTAAATTGGAGGTTCTTGCCGCGAACGCCTCCGCGCAAGACCAGATTATTGCCAAAAATAGCTCCAAACAGAATATTGAAGCTCCAAATCTCCAATTAAAGAAGAAGAGAAAGCTTCGATAAGAGCAAATGCAAGGCGCGATAGCCCTATGAAACAGCAGCGACGAGTGTATCCAAGCGGGGACCAGGATCGCCAAATTTCTACGGCCTCAAGCGTGGGAGAAACCGCACTGGGCCAGCTTTGCCTCGAAGAAGCATCACGGCCTAGAGGCAAAGACAATACTGGGGCAAATAAGGCAGAAGTAGAGGAAAGTGAAGAAGCAGTAATCATCAAAAGGACCTCTACACAACTTCTCAAACGCCCAAGTTCCAGCCACGACTCTGAACGACCAAAAGCTGCCAAGTGCCGAAAAAGAGCTACCCGGTGGGTAAAAAGGCAGATTTTGCGCCGAAAACCAATTTCGGCGAGCAGACCGAATCGACGAAGAACTGCACGAGAAAGGGTTAGGAGCAATCTGGAAGATTAACTTTAGGCGGTGCTTAATTGGAAAATCTCGGACTGCATATATTAGACGAAACGCTCTCAAGGGATATATCGATACCGGCAGCCTGGTTACGACTGGCTAATTTCGGTTTATCACTTTTTTTTTTAGTTTGCTTTCTCGTAAATTAGTTGCCATGCCTTGCTTTTTGCTAAAACAATTATTGAAACTACAATGGAAGTCGTTAAGTACATATTTTCACTTAGGCTTGGTTAGTGACTGCATTTCAAAATGGTCTTCGCCACGATTTTAAACAACTTCAAGTCTTCAACCACTCGCAATTAGTGCTTAGCGAACCCTATATTTAAATTCCCGAAGTGTTTAAAGTAGGTTTCCATGCTTAACGTCGGTTTTTCGCTTGAAATCAACAAAATTAAACTCCTGAAACGAATAGGTACTGTGGAAAAATAACACTACTGAGCAAAAAAGAATGGAAAGATGAAAAAAAAAAAAAAAACTAAACCTCTATAATTGGCTGTCTGAGTTTGTACACGAAGACCCCTGCCTCAGCGGCTAGGGCGGCAAATATAACGTCGCGAACGGGCTAAAAATGTCTAATAGAGGCGGTTTTGTTCCATGTTCAAAATCACCTCTCTCCCGAATATCAATATTTGACATACTTTTTTCTACATCATAGGGGGGAGAAAAGAAAGAAAAAAAAAAAAAAAAAAAAAAGAGAGAAAGAGAGAGAGGGTATGGAGGCTCGACTACCAGGCGGATCATCCCCGAGCCGGCCTACCACCGATCTCTCGTGTCCTCCCCTACACCGTCTGCCGCATCCACCGGGAGCATCTCGCAGGCGCGGGTCCCAAGACGGGACAGGAATCTGCTCCCTTCCCCGCGGAGAAGCCGTTAAAGTCCGGCTCGGCGAGGGAATCGGCCTTTATTAACTACGTTGACGGCGCATTGCTGGATATCTCCCGCAAGTACACGAAGCGGTTCCTGTCCGACGAGGAAAAGGCGAAACGTAGCAGCGATAAACGGCGTTCGAACCTCGCGGAAGCTAATACGAGTGGCGCGGGTAATGGCGGAAATTCGGCGGGACGACGGCGATGCCGTCGTCATTGTCATCGCCGAGAGCGCGGAAGTAGTGGGCTACAAGGACGTCGAGGCGATAGTACAGGACTTTGAGAAGGTGTTGATGCTCGTATGGGTGAGCGGGACCGGTATGTTTTTTTTTTTTTTTTTTTTTTTTTTTTTCCCCTTTAGTCTCCTTTCAAATTTACAGCAAATACAAGTAGAAATTGCTCGACATTAATTCGAGTCCTCGTTTCCAAAAAAAAAAAAAAAAAAAAAAAAAAGCGACACTACAGATTGCTTACCTGCTATCGATCGCAAACTCCGTACTCGAATATCTACCCGCTTCCCGCCCATGCCGGCACCGACATTCAGGGTCCTGAACCGGCTCGACCTAGCCTTCTACATGCTCCTACGCGACCACAAGCTGTCAGGAACGGAGAAGGTCAGGCTCGTAAGCATCGTCAAGTTGACGCGCTCTGTTGTTCTCAGGCTCATGGAGAATGCGGAAATCGATGACGAGGAATTTGCCGCGAACAACGACAGCAGCGCCAGCAGCGACGAGGAGGATTACGCTCGAGGCAATCACGCTGAGGGCGAGGACGGGGACGCTTATTGCAAGCACGACAGTATTAAAGAGGAGACGGAAGAACCCGACGACGAGATGATGGACATTGATGATCCGCCAGACTCCGCGCGGGGCGAGAAGTCGGAAGGTATCAGCAAAATAAGAAAGCACCACGTCGTCGCCGCCACCACATCACATCAGAAGGAATGAAGCTGTGGAGGAAGGGGAGGAAGATAGCTGGGAAATGGAGGTTGCTAAAGTCTACGAGCGGGTGCTCACCGAGCTTGGGGATGATATCGCTAGTATAACGATGCAGTTCCCTTCTGATCTTTGATAATTTGGCGTTGCATAAGATACAATTCTAATTATGTTGTCCATTTGTTTGATTCTGTCCTCGAAAGGCGCGAAATATACCGGGAGCCCTTTTTGCCTTCTTTGGATTGAACACATTCTCTTTTCAGCCCGTAACCTATATATCAAGCTACGGATCACCATGCTTTGCATATCCAACAGTTTTAAGATGAAAACGCATCGACGAGCCTCGATTTTGATTTCTTTGTATTGTTATTTTATTATCCTTTAATTTCAGAGAAAACTATAAAAATCATTTTGAATGGCTATGCTGTTCGCAAATAACGATGTGCTGTCGCTAAGAGACAAAACTCAGTTCTAAAAACAGATGCTTGATGCCGGATAGTTCTTAGATGAGAAAATGTTTTGTAATGTTGGGTTGCTTTTGTGGTTTCGTTTCCTGTTTGGCATTTAAAAGGCTGAAAAGGAAATACGACAGAGACGAAACTGTTAGTAGAAAGCCTTATGGATGACAAGGGAACATGGGATTTCCAGGATGATATCATCAAGGAGCTGAAAGGGATCCGAAGGATAACTTACAGAACGGTGAACCTTCCAGTAGAATTACCGATAGTTCACCTTGGTGAAAATGAATATCATATGATTAAACCCCTACGAGAAAGGAAAGAATGAGAGAGGAAGGTGTGAAGAAGAGAGACCTGAAAAACACCACATGTATAAAAAGAATAGACAAGCCCTAAATTTCCACCTCTTAGGAAATGTCATCAACATCAACGTTGCTAACCAACAAAGTCATCCCGTGGTTCTCCGTAAAGGTGTTAAGATAGCGCAATATGTATTTCGACATCTCCTCCCGGGCCTTCTTTTTGCCGAATTGATGCTTCAGAGGTCCAATCTTGAAAGCAAGCTCGGGCGGCCTGACCAACATTGCGTAGACGTTGTACATTCATCCATTTGGGGTTCGTTTTCAAGATCAAACTTAACGGCTTTGAACCCAAGCTTCGGAGAATTTCTACAAAGCACGGACGTTATATCATGTCTATAATCAACAACAATAATTCACTCTATACTTTAAGACGGCGATACTAGATTGTATCTTCTTACCATTGATCATAGATCCATACGTTTTCCCCTTTCCGTCAACTTCGATAACGGAGCCTGGAATCAAAGCGCGAACTGCTTGAGCTGAAGCTGGGCTCCCTGGCTCCACCTGAAGGATTGAAATATCGGATTTCAACCATTCGAGTGCGGCCTTTGCAGCGTCATTTCGGGCTGATCGTTTACCGGTATATCTTGGCGTCCTATCGCCAAAGACTTTGTTTTGCCAACGGTGAGTTCAACCTCGCATCCGAAAAGAGCAGGGGCCTTTGTGCTTTGAAAGTCCGTAAAAACTGGGTCCCCAATCTTGTTCTTCGAGCAGAAAGCTAGGGTAAGATGATATTAGCTGTGGTATTAGAAAGAAAGAAAAAGAAAGAAAGGATTTTTTTTTTGTGGTTTGGGGGGAAGTGGGGGGCACTCACTATGAAGCAAAGCGACGTAGCTCTCGTTTTCCTTGTCGCCGCCGACGCCGCCGTTGTTTGGAGATCCTAGCTCTGCACTGGTGACTTCAGGCAAGGACCTTAGAAATTCCAGTCCTTGGGCTGCAGCAGCCTCTTCGCAGCCTTCTTTGAAGGAAAAGCTGCGGGAGAAGCGCTTCATCGCCGTCTTCCTGTTGAACATAGGGGGGCTCCACATCCTGGAGGCCGCAGCCGAACTTGAGCACCACGCTGAATCGCGACTGCTTCTGTTCGGTGAAGACAAACTCCGGGATACCGATCTTGGGTAGTACTTGGTGATATACTCGTGGAGGTCCCTGGCGTGGTGGGTAGCGATCGATCGGAGACTTCGACCCCATCCGTCGGGGTACGCCTTCGACGGGTGTCTGACTCTCTTTTTGGAGGAAGTCACCTGTGGTTCCCTTGGCGCGACCTTCAGAGGGGGCTATTCCTCTCGAGGTAGTCGTCAATGGAAAGGGTCTGGATGGGATCTCTCCGAAATCACCACCCAAAGCCTTAAAGTCAAGGGAGGGAGCCGCATCAGCAGCAGCAGCACTGACAGACATCTCAACCTCCATAACCTCTTTTTCTTGTTGTTATTCTTCTTTCTGTTTTTTTTTTTTTTTTTTTTTAAATCTCTTTGGTATTTCTTCCTCTTTTCCTTACTTTAACTCAAGAATTGTCGGTCCCTGCCAAAGTGGAACTCATCTGGCAGACGGAGTAAGGGAAGATAGAGGGCAGTGGGAAGGTGACGAAAATTGAAGGTGGTTGTATAAAAATCAAAAGAAGAGTAAATTATTAACAACAGAAGAAAAGAAAGAAAAGAAAGAAAAGAAAGAAAGGAAAAGAAAGAAGAAAGAAAGAAAGAAGGGTTTTAATACAAAAGGGTTTGAGTACTCGTGGTTTTTATTCACCCAAGTAAATAAATAAACAAAAAAAAGAAGAAAAAAGCAGTTGACCTATTTTCTCTTTTTTAGAAAGTGGGGGGAGGGAGAGGGAGAGGGGGAGCTTGGAGGGGCAAAAAATAAATACTACTAAGTAAAATATTATTATTATTATTAAAAAAAAGTGTGTGTGTGTGTGGGGGGGGGGGAGGGAGATAGAAAAAAAGCTTTTCCTTGTTCAGAAGTCCTTTTCCTTTTTCTCTTTTCTCTTTTTCTCTTTCTTTCCTCTTTCTTTTCTTTTCTTTTCTTGGACCCTAAACTTTGTGTCACCATACTTGAGACCTTTTTGAGTTTGGCAGCTTACACGAATCTACCTCAGCAATGATAATACAAGAAAAGCTTGTTCAGATTATATTGTTTGCTATTTATCGAATCATTATCATGGAGGGTTTGGAACCTTTGTGAGTATTTATCGTCCTTCAACCCTTCGGATTTCTTTTACTTTCCCTTTAGCAGAAGAAAACTGCATGTAACAAACATTTAAGAGCAGCTAAATGAAAGTAGAGGCCAAGAACATGCAAATGCTGAGCTTTCAAGTACCGGTAACATTCAAAAAAAAAAAAAAAGAGAGAGAGAGAGAGAAAGGACTAAAATAGAGTCAAAGACAACAGAGACTTTCTAGTGAGACCAACAAACGAAACGATCGTCTTTACTTATTATCATCCCTAGGAGCCCCCAGTGAAAAAACCACAGAGACGAATATTGGCAACCATCGCTAATAAAAGTTTCAAGTCGTCAAGGGTGGTGGAGCGTGCATATATAGCGATATCATCATAACGGTAGATATTTAGAGCTTCACCCTAGAAGAAAGGGAAGATAGCAAATCCGCAAATAATAAATTATGGCCGAAAATGCCTACAAATATCTGGCGCGTAAATAAATTAGTGTGAAGGGGTAGAGGATTGTGACGTCTGAGGTGTTATTTTAGGGGAAGATATCATTGTTAAGGAAAAGTGGCTTGGCAGTACATAAAAAAATCATATATAGAGAGCTACTTACTAGGCGTTTAAATCGATAATGTTATAAGAGAGATGAAGGGCATTTAGCTGGAAGCCGGATCGGTTATACCGCCATTACTGATAATATAGGTCGCTTCGGCTTCGGGACAGTCGGGGCTATCTTGAATCTATAAATTTGTGAGCACCAATAATAAATCTAGAAGAAGAGGATAAGAACAAACCTTTGCCACGCGTTCTTCGCCGCGTCCTTTACGCTAGAAAGTGGTGAAGCACAGCTAGGATTAACTCTCTAACTCTCTAAATAATTATATATAAATTGTCGGATCCATCCATACCAAAAGAATCCGTGTCGCACTGGCATGGGCAAGTACGTGGCCTCCGACAGGTTTGCGTCTATGCAATCATTCATATATTCTTAGCCAATTTTACTCCTTTACAGCTCTACCCAGTGATTCTGTAGACAATGATAAATAAGTAAAGTGCAAGGTTACCACGACCACTTACCCATCTGCTCCAGCGAAGAGCGCACTGGCTCCAGGATCACTCTGTACTTGGTTCGTCTATAGCGTTACAACCTGTGAGCGGTGAAGTTCCAAACGAAAAGCTGGTATGATAGGATTTCCTACCATGAAAACTGCTATATTGAATTCTATGAAAAGAAATCAAACCCGTTTAATAAAGTAATAACAATAATAACCAATAGCGCGAATGAACAAGGGACTAGATTCAAGATATCCCAGCTTAACTCACCCTCAGCCATGGTCGTAAGTTTTGCAAGCATTTTGGCCAAGCTTCTGTTGGCGTTCTGACAATTCTCCGCGCCCGGAGTAGTCAACGCGGAAGCATGCGATAATGGAATCCACAATGAGCAAACGATATTCACCGGACGCGAAAGATTGCCCGAGTTGCTGAATCAGTTCGAGCTGAACTTCGCTATTCACGCACGAGCATACAAAATGTTCTCAAGGCAGGCGTCGCCTTCTACGCCAAATCGTTTGGCAATTTCTCGGATCCTTGTGAAACGATTTTTAGTGCATAGTCTAAATCATCATGCTCGCGGTAGCGCATCTGGAGAAAGTATACCTTTCTGGTCTAAAAGTTCCTTCGGTATCGACATATGCAGCCTGTCAAAGTAATTCAGTAATTTTTCAGAAATGAACAAAAAAAAATGAGAAAATGAGAGCAAAAAAAAAAAAAAAAAAAAAAAAAGAAGCACGTACCTTGCCTGCTGCACCGCCCATGCTCTGGTAATCAAGTGAGTATATAATTCAAACCTCTAGCTAGGTGTATGGCGGACTTACTCGCGGTAATTGGCACGTAACGCATAGGGTGTGGCTCATTTGAGTTTTACCGCATCCTTTGAGAGAGACAGGAAAGTCAATCAGTAAATTTCGTGTACTATATAATGAATAAAAACCCGTGGATTAAGAAATCATACGGAATTCTCCATAGACCTGTTAATAAAGTCATTGTTGGTTAGTTCACTGCTTTCGGAAGAAACAAAGCTTTCGCTGCGACTAGATTGGATTTTTTATCGCGGAACTTACCTCGGAGACACTCATGGTATTGATTCCACCTCCAAGGATGGCATCCAAATTCTTACTCCCCGTGGAGATCTTGTAGACACGCCTACGTTGCTGGCCGTATTCGAATGCGGTGCAAAACATTGAGCCCGAGGGACTCATTTTCGCAACAGCATCTTTGATTTTGTCTACTTTAACCTGTGCAACGAAGTAAAGAACTCAGCAGCGGTGTTTTGTCGGCTGTCAAAATCGAACGCGGGACGTACAAAGTATGTGGAAGCAGTGAGCTGATACTTACTTCACTCAACCCCTTGATCTTTCCCAAGGTTTTCCTCATTGCTCCGTGGACAGACTAGATTGTAGCAAGGTTAAAATACCACTTTCAGTTTAAGTTGAAAAGAGTTCAGGAGGAACATTCTGTGAGTAACCAGGGTTAAGTCACGTACAGCAACCGTACAGTAGCCGGCAGCGCGGAGCTTGGCAATATCTGAAGCACCAATGCCTATGTAGAATCGTATCGAGATGTATATCAGCACAGGCAGAGAGCAGAGTTGAGAGTAAACAGTGTATTACATTCTAATACATACCATGATTTTGGAGTTGATCAATATCAACAATTTGTGATTCCTGGAAGGGAACCGTCAATGAAGATTTAACTCCTCGAGGGGGTGGAAAGTGGTATGATATGATGCGTTTTGTAGGATGGCTGCGCTGATTGGAAGTGAATCCAATTCAAGCTTACCTCGTCGGAATCAAGAGCTTCAATCTCTTCGGCAGTCATTTTTCAATTGATATTCAACGGTCCGGGATGTCTCTAGTGCTCTGGTAATTTACGAATGGATGTTTCTGCTGTGAACAAAATGCTCAAAGGATAAAAGCTTTACTAAGTGAAGTAATACAACATGATGGAGTTAGAACGATGCGTGAAAGGCAGACGGTAATAATAAAATTGGAGCCCTCTTGGATAGATATCCACTTCGACTCGGCTTGGATATATAAACTGAGGTAAGTAAACTGTTATACTTACGAAATGAACAGCTGGCTATTTTTGGTTTCCTTTTAATTCTTCTCTGCTTCTCTTTTGCGGTCAATTGCGTTTGGTAGTTGGACACAAAAATTAAGGAAGGAAAGGAAGAAAGGAAGAAAGAAAGAAAGAAAGAGAAGAAGAAGAGGACGAAGAGGGGGATCCAAGGAGAAGAAAAAAAATAAGAGGAAAAAAAAAAAGGGGGGGGGGGGGTGTTACCAATAATTTAGAAATATGCTATTTACTGGAAGTAGATGGAAAAAAAAAGAGTAGGAATATATATATATATATATATGACGAACCAAGGAAGAACGAGAGACTTTGGGAGCGAGCACAAAAGTAAATGGCCCTCTTCACCGTATGGATGGGGCATAATTACTAATTGCCTAGAAGTATATAGCGGTATTTTGCGAGCATGTACCTATTACCAAGCAGGTAAATATTCAAATGACGAGATCTCTACTGAAAGCATAGCAGCTTAGATCAAGGATATGTATATATATACGATCATACACGCACGTAGAGAAATTTCAGAATAATCTTTAAGTGTTATAGAGCAAGAGCGTATGTAGAGTCCAGTACTTCGTAGGGCCCCAGGTAAAGTAAAGCAAGGGGGAAGAAGAAATAAGGGATTTGCACAGTGCTAAAATTAAACTTTATACACGAAATTACTTCAACGCCTGTATATCCTCTCTTCTTCTTCTTCTTCTTCTTCTTCTTCTTCTTCTTCTTTGGAACAACTGAGTAATATATATATATGTATTCATTATGTCCTCATCTTTCCCTCGTTTATAAGAAACTTCATCTACACCTCATTTCTTTCTCCACTTTCATTCTCTCGGTCTAGGAATATTTTAGTAGCTTATTCACATGCACATCTCATCAACTTGGATATGTATCATACAAGAATCATCAGCTACTCCGCGTACAAGGAATTGCTCTCAATATGCAGAATTAGAACAAAAATTTGTGAACCGCAAAAAAACATGAATATAAATTCGAAAGTGAAACGCGACATAAGAAGTAACTAAGCGTATTGCGCCGGATAGGACGATGCTAGCAAAGAGAAAGTAGATTAAAACTCGAAAATGGGAGGACCGAGAAAAAAAAAGCCTATGTAGGCAAGGATAGCGCCTTGAAACTTGACAGGCTAGAATCCCTATTCATTTGAAAATACCTATCCTCGTTTCCGTTTGCCTTTCCACCTCTCCAAAGTAAGGTCAGGAGGTACTTCTATTAGGTCGAACGAGTTGAACAAGTTGGAAACCGGTTCAACTCCCTATATATCTTTCATCTTATGTGAGATAACCCTTTGTCAAGTTGAATCCTTTCAGGTACATGGGCCTGTTAAACGGAAGACTTGTGAGAGAAAGAGGTGAGTGAGAAGTCATCTCTCGCCAGTACTAGACTAATTGGGAATTCTTGAAAACAAACGCGTCTAGAAGCTTTCTTAACGAGGGGAATGAGTACTATAGACTAGTTCCATAACGCGAAGAAAAGGCTCAACGGCGGTTGGATAGGGAAACCTTTATTTCCCGGAAAGTGCACAATACTGACAATAAAAAAAAACGTAATAATAACTACCAAGATAACTGAAATCAAACTGTCAAGGGCTTGTTTCGACGCATTGAATAAAAAGAAAAAGGACAGTAGAAATAGAGAAATGGAGAATTGGTTTTCAGAGTGATTTTGAAAAAGTAATCAGACAGAAACTAACAGCAAGATTATTTTGGGAGTGGGTGTTTTTTTTTTTTTTTTTTTTTTTTTTTTTTTTTGATAAAGGGACTCGGGCACCGTAGCACAACTAAAATTGGTATATTGTTTCTAAATGTAGGAAATCGCCCATTTGGAATGGCCCCTTTTGATAAGAAAAAGGGCCTGTAGGACAAAATTCTCTACAAAAGGCCTCTTTCATACAGTGCTCCAAAGAAAGCCAATCATTGAGAATGTCAGCGCCGGAACTGCTTCTAAGCCACCGGGACTGTGGTATTATTCGTGCCCGAAGTACCGGCTGGTTCTGCTGAGGTAGCCACAGTGGCGGGAGGTGCTGTACTACCAGCATTTGCAGAAGCGCTTCCGTCATTGTCGGCATTGGAGCTGAGGACATTCACGACTCTGGAGCGGGAGAAAAAAATTTCCTAGGTCAGCGTTCCCCATTTGGATTTTCTTAGGATGCCATTTAGATAATGGAGTTTTTCACGTACAATATGCCCGGCTTCACCGCACCTATAGCAAGTCTTGCCTGCCGTATTAAGTGGCCCACCATTCGGCGCAGTGCAGTCACGGCTGATATGGCCCTAATAAAAAGATTAATGTATAGTTAGAGAGATTTCCGTCTTTTGTAAACAAAAAAAGTAGTAAAAAAACCAGAAACCGTCGCCTACGAGTTTCCACAAGCATAGCATTTCATCGCCTGCGCCTGACAGTCTCTAGCATAATGATTTGGCCCTATTCAGTTTCGGTCAGAATGGCTATTTATTTCCCTAAGAACTGAGCGGTATGAAGACTGCTTACCACCGCATTTGTAACATGTTGCAGATCTCGGCGCTCCACATAACCCCCGCGCATTCCCCCATACCGCCACCACGACCTACAAAACCTCTGCCTACACCGGATTGGTTCGGGCAGCTTCTTGAGATGTGACCGGGTTGCCCACAGGAATAACAGCGACCACCCCCGGTGCCCCGGCAAGTCGCAGCGTAGGACAATCAGCTTGAACATGACCGAGTCCCTGACATGATAGCATTGCTTCGCTACGGCTGCATATTAGCGAAAGGCAATAGCAGTCAGACATTATAGAAAAGAGAGCGATACTTTTCGGTAGTCCGAGGGTGCGGGCAGCTGTTAGATTCGTGTCCTAGCTATAACAGTTAATCCCTCCTCCTCCAATCTCACGTCCTAAGATGTTTCTCCCTTCTTTTCTTTAGAAAAAAAAAAGAAAAAATAGGGAAGGAGAGAAAGATGATAGTGGGTACAAACCAGGTTGCTTGCCTGCAAGATTATAAATTAGTTAACTTAAGGTCGTTTAATTTGGTTATAACTGCCATCTAGATTTCTCTTGAGTCGCCGAGTTTTCAAACTCACAATTATAGCAAAGTCGCTCCGCTGAAGAGCAAACCTGTTCGTTTTCAATCGAATATAACATGTCAGTATAATAAGGTCTCTCGTACTATCTCTAAGCATAATTCAAATAAATAGTATAGATTTTGATGTTAGGGTTTCCCCCCCCCTTTTTTTTTCTTTCTTTTTGTAAATATTAATATTTTGACATTATAATAAAGAAGGAGCGTTTACCTCAGCAAAATGGCCGATTGAACCGCACCTAACAAAACGAATCATAAAATAAATTGTCAGAGTAAGCACGTTCCGTTCGACAGCAAGAGGTATTATATGCAGGTTTCCAGACTTATAGCATGCTTTTCGAGACAAAGATGTCATTTCTTCGATAATACAGAGAATGCCCTTCGGGATATATCTCCAGATGTATAGTAAGCTATTAGCAGACCCCTCAAAGCTTTTTTTTCTTTCTTTTTTTCAAAAGTAATATATAGCGAGAAAATATCCCAATTGTAAAATGAAGCCGTATTGGGAATGAGTTCCAAGCCCGGCTACCGAGCAAAGGTAACAACGAATTGAGAAATTACCTCTTGCTCACTCTAATATCACAAACCTGAAGCTATATGAATGTGATATTCAAATATGACCGAGTGGTAATGGTTATACTCCTGCGGCGCACAATCCCTATGATCCAGCCAAACTGTTTTCCTAAGAGGGTCGGTTAGAAGAACGTGATTACCGCAGCAAAAACGAGAAGGGGAAAATTGTTGCACAATGATCCTGAAGTAAACAACGTCACGATCGATCCACTAAGGATCAGACCCAGCTGTTTAGATGAATGCCAAAGCTATAGAGGTCTCGTAGCAAAAGCAGGAGCCTCCAAGCTCCCCCTCCTTTTTTTTTTTTTTTTTTTTTTTTTTTTTTTTTTGTAGTTTGCCTATTCATTTTGTTTCTGTTTATTTTTCTGATTTTGATTTTATATATATATTAAAAAAGGAAGAATGATAGGAATACTTAAGTGTATTATATATTTCAATCTGTCCCTTTTGTAATTATATTACTGTTCTAAGCAACTTCTCCTTCGTCTTCTTTAACTATTCATTTGATTTTTTTTTATCCCTCTCCGTTCGTCCTCCACAAAAAAGTGGGAGTTGTCTAGGAGCGATAATTTATTATATGAATAATTATTTGTACGACCTTACCTGTCGTTGTGTGTAATCGCACGCGACTTTTTTTTTTTTTTTTTTTAATATATATATATATATATTATAAAAAATTGTAGATTTTAATAGATATACTCTAGTTCTTTCGAGATGCCAACGTTAAGGCCCCCTTTTCGATATTTCTCCTTCTCCTACTCCTCCTCCATCTCCTTATTTTTCATTTCTTTTATTTTATTTTATTTCATTTTATTTTCTTTTTTAAATAATGTTATAATCGTGTGTTCAAATATCATCACAGATCTTGTGGAGAAAGGAAGTGGTACGGAGAGGATCGCTTGGGAAGAGGAGAAATCAACGAGGAATTTACCTAGGAAGTTGATGCCAAAGCAATAACCGATAAAGGGAACAGAAGCCGTGGGATTTTTTTTTTCGACCTTTTTGCTCTCCGGCAGTGAAAACCGTAATGTACCTTTCCCTATTTTTCACCTTCAACGGCCCCCGAACGACAGCTGTTTCTCCACACCAACTCCAAACTCCAAGACAGGCCTCTTTCGAACTTGAAATTCTTCTCGGGGGATATATTTTTTTATATGTTTTTCGTTCGATCGAGGGATATTTGAGTAAGGAGGTGCCACGAAGGATAGGCTAAACAAAAAAAAAAATAAAAAAAAAAATAGAAAAATAGAAATAAAATGAAAATAATAAAAATAAAGTAAATCAGATAAATAACATTAAAATCAACAAATAAATAAAAAGCACCTAGTATTATATTTGTCCCTTGTCCAAAGGAGGGAAATCAAGAGAGCAAAAATAAATAATACGGTTAGCTTCAAGTCTTCGAAAAAATTGTGGGTACGTTACGCTCTTGCCTTTCTTTCCCTCTTTACTTCTGTTTATTTTATTTCCATATAATAGTAGTGATTTACCTCCACTACTTTTCATATTTTCTTTTCTCTTTTTACTTTATTCTATTTTATTTTATTTCTTTCTTTGTGTTTTAATCTGTTTATTCTCGCTTTTCTTCCTTTTCTTTGGTTCTCTATTTCATTTTTTTTCTCACACACTTGCTTTTCCCAAAGCATTTCTTTCTTTTTTCTCGCCGGGCCTTGAGCGCTCTCGGGGGCAATATATATTGTTGAAGAAAGTAGTCGCTATGGGATCCCTACGTAAAAAACGAGAGTGGCGAATGAAAGGAAAATAGCGACGCCTTCGTGGATCTGTATGCGTATTGCCCGTTTATGATAGAGATGATGGTACGTTTGCACAATACGTCTAGTTGACCTTGAAAGATCAACTTATGGAGGAAAGGAAAAAAGAGCGACATGCTCCGCTTCCCTCCTGAAGCTCATTGTCGTATGCGAAAGGCATTGAAGGTCCCCTTGGAAAGCGTGCACTTTAATTTGTATGACTTTGAACTCTTGCAAAAAAAGTACGGTAAAAAGATTAACATTGCCCTATTATATTCTCCCTCCAGTTTATTCCGATTCTAATTTTTTCGAAGCCGCATCAGCACGTTTTTATGCCATCAAAAGGCTTGATGTCTGCCAGCAGAAACTGAAAATGGCGATGTCTCGATCACTGAATCTGCTCTAGCCAGGAACAGAAAATTATAGACGATAAGTATTCAGGTCAGCAAAGTGTTCATTGTATTTATTTCCGTCTGCCCTCCTGTATTTTATCTTATTTTCTTTCGGTATAATTTTACACAGCCAGACGGAGTACTAAACAAATAAGGTCACACTCCTGCTCGTTGTGTGTTGGCATCTCAGAAAGCTTCCAAAATCACCAGTTTACAGTTATTTTATTTTCCTTTGCAGCAATCGGAGGCATATATATAGGCGGTATCGCACTACCATCCATAAGAAGCAAGTCCAAGGAAACGCACCCGAAGCTAAATCAAAAAAAAAAAAAAAAAAAAAAAAAACGCCTCATCTTCGTTGAGGTGACAATGACGATTTTCTTGTTGGACGGATGAAATTGCAAGTCAACCGAAAACACTGGTTCTTTTTCACCCTTTTTTTTTTGGGAATTTTTTTCTCTTCTCACTGTGTTTAATGCGTAGCGAATATGCAGAGCTGCAGTGTGGGGTTAATAAGAAAAAAAGTAGTACTTTAAGGTACGAAAATACCCTCAACTCACCTCTCTGTCAAGACTTGTCCCTGTGTATTATCTGTACAATACATGGGGGTTTAGTGAGAGTATCGTTCGTATTTTAAACCCCATAAATCCAATGGTCATGTCGCTCGTTTGTCTTCCTTCAAAAGGCCGTCTCCCATGCTCGTAGGGAGAAGTTATTGGCTATATCGATAGCTTTCCTTGTTATGATATGATGAGGTAGGGAAGGGTCAAAATCGAGCTAGAGATTGAAGGCAGGAGAGTTTTTGGTTGGTCGAAATTTCCTTGATGAGAATCGAAAAAATTTATAGTTGTTTGGGAAAAAAAGGCAAGCCCGTTCGCTTTACAACTCCAATATCTTTTTAAAAAAAACTTTTCACCCTACTAGTACTTACATCTTTTTCATTCCTCCTTCTAAGTACTCTTCTCATCTTCTTTTGTTTGTAAGCTAGTCTGTTATTGCGCAATGGTTCTATGGGCCATTTTTTTTTTTTAAAAAAAAAAAAGAAAAAAGCCTATTTGCAGAACACTACTCTGATGAGGGTTTATATCGCCTGTTCCTCTTAAAAAAAAAAAAAAAAAAAAAAAAAAAAAAAAAAAAAACCGCTGCTTATTTCCAAGAGGAACTGACGGGCAGACAAAAATAATACGGGTTTGTTCACGTACCATCTAGGAAAAAAAAATCGCTGTTTTGCTTAGGTTATAAAATGTAGAATTTCATCGAGGAATGATCGCTGTCGCGATACATAAATAATGATAGTGATATTTATTCACCAACGAGTCTACAGGTAAGTAGTGTTTATTATTATGAGTGTTGCTGTCAAAACACTACTAGTAGTACTTTGGAAGGCCTCACAGGAGCTGTTTACCGGCTCGGAATCCAGTGCGCCAGCATCAGATGATTAAAGTCCACAAACACCAAATCTCTTTGGGCAAGATTTCGAAATCATTGTTGTGCTTAGTAATAACAAACACTTAAATAAAATACTCTATAATACGTATTACTAATACACATTAATCCAACGATTGCTTGCTTCTGAATCTGGATTTCAGCTTGAGTTCACTACCATCTATGCTTCAGCATCGTCTCGTTTTTTGGCCGCTCTCTTCTTTTAAACATAAATGCACAAGCAGGACCGATATGGATATAAGGGCTAAGCTGATTGCTTTTATTAGTTGCGAAATTGGCAGCGGGGAGCAATTTATGCAGTAGGACTGAATTAACAAAGTGTAGGGGGTGCATTTATATAATTTACAGTGATATGGACATCGTTGATAAAGCCATCCTAAGTGGAGCTGCACAAGTTTGTCATTATAGCGTCCAATGCCACACGGGACTAATGTGTCAATAGTAATGTATTAAGGGCTTTGTATTGCTTTGCTATGATGCACATTGTTTGAGATCTTTGTTTCTTGTTTCTTTCTCTTTTTTTTTTATAGGTTTTTGGACTTTATTTCCGCATTGAAAAGAATAGAAGAGAAGAGAGAACACGGTATCGAGTACTTGAGTAAAGAATAGAACTCAAAGGGAAAATAATATACTAAGTATAATAGTAATAATGATTAATAAACCCCGGTGAACGATCAGGAAACAACACCTCCCATCTCACTAAGGAAAAAAAAGGTCCTTTTTTCGCCTAGCGCTTATAAGTTAAACGCGGCACCTCCATTATAAAAAGATCGCCCCACCACAGGAGGCAGAAAATCTTCCTAGAAGATTAAAACAAGATCGTATTCTATTCCTTTGCCAGCGGTTTCACCACTTGTCTGCAGGGAGCATCGTCATTTCTTTTTGGGCGGATTCAGCTGGTGCGGGCTCAGCTCGGCCTCGGAAGAGGTCCAGAGGGTCTGTTGATATATTCAGATCTATATATCTTCTCTCTTATATCTCCTCTTCCTCTATGTGTCTTGCTCTCATTTTTCTTTTTCTTTTTCTTTCCTTTTCGCCTTTTTTCTTTGAAAAAAAAAAAAAAAAAAAAAAAAAGAGGATGGGAAGAGAAAAGAGGGTGGGGGGATTTCGGATATTCAAATATTAGACTGTCTCTCTCTATATTTCCTTATCCTCTATGTGTCTTGCTCTCATTTTTCTTTTTTTTTTCTTTCCTTTTCGCCTTTTTTTCTTTAAAAAAAAAAAAAAAAAAAATAAAGAGGATGGGAAGAGAAAAGGGGGTGGGGGACTTCGATATTCAAATATATAGACTGCTCGCGATTGCAAGATTACATTACCAGGTTATCTCGGAGAAGCTGCATTATCAACGTGGATCCTTGTAACTCTCTTCACTCAAGTGTCAAGTTCAGCAATGGCATCGTCAAATGCTTGTTTAGCGAGGTGCAGGCTTGATCTGGCGAGTTGAGAATTTCGTAATAGAACACTGAGAAGTTAAGGGCGAGACCAAGCGATGGGGTGAGTTGGTGCGAGGTCTGTCTGCGCGACATCGGTGGCATTCTTGTAAGCCTCGAGCGATTTGTCTGCAGACTCCTTGCGCTTATCGCCGTAGCGAATTCAGCCAAGTAACGGTGGTAGTCGCCCTTCATCTTGTGGTAGAAGACCTTGCTTTCTCCGCTCGGGCACTTGGATCAGGTGTTTGTCGAGAACTTCCAAGATATCCTCGCAATCTTGGCAGTTCTGCTTCAATCTTCTGACGATAATCTTTGATTAAGGCAACTTGGCTATCATTCCCCTTGGACTCCTCCTTCTGCTCGATGGAAGTTACAATCCTCCACGAGGCACGGCGAGCGCCAATGACGTTCTTGTACGCGACGGACAAGAGATTGCGTTCCTCTACAGTGGTTCCGTATCTGCGGCAGCGACGGTCTTCATATTCTCGACCATCTCTGTGTGATAGCAAGTGTGTCAATAAATATTTGGATAAAAACCAAGATGGTTCGTCATCTTCAATCTCCTTGCCTCTCAAATTCCTCAGCCTCCCGGCGACCCCCCCCAGAAATTATTTTCTCTTGCCCTATCTTATTATAGAAGTGAAGTGATCAGATGTTTGCTTACCTTCATAACGCTCAGCTTGCTCTGCAAGCTTTTGCCAAGTAGACGGAATCTCATGACCCATTTTTAAAAGCGGTGTAATATCTTATGTAACTATAACATGCAAAAATACAAACACCGATGAATTAGCCTTGGAAGTTATAGCATCAAAAGGGTCCTTGAACGGGCCAAAAAAAAAAAAGCTTTTAAAAGTTATCCAAAAATCGAGCGGTGTATATCGATGATTGCGCTATAGATTACGATATATAAAATAAACAAATGAAAAGGGGAAAAAAAAAGGACAATTAGAAAAAAAAGGTGAAATGAAAACCGATTTGAACTTATACTGTAGGGAATGATAGCACAAGCTCAAACGGAGGCATTGACTCTGGAGGGACCATGAACGAAAAACGGGGATAGCCCTCATATAGGTAGGGTTGAATTTAAAGGAAGTTGTCGAGAATCTCCCTAGAAAAATAAACCACTGATCGACGTGGGTAGGAAAGAGCTTACCTTGAGGGTGAAATGTAAAAAGGGCGAGTGGTGCGTATGAGTACACCGTTCGTATATCTAGGTCTAGGCGGAACTAAACGACAGATGAAAAATAATTCTCTAGCTGAATGCGAAAAGTTAGCTTCCTGCTCCCGTATCCTGGAGAAAGACGAATTAAAAATAATGGTAACAATAATTTAAAATTTTATGATCCTGTGATGTTTTGAATAGGGGGTTGAGTTGGAAAGGCGCGAAAGGAGAAAATTAAGCTTAATCCGCGCTTTAAGGGGCATTTGTCTTCGCGTTTTCTTTCTTAATGGTAGCCGCTTTAGTTTTCGCTTTCGATGGAGGCTGTAGAAAGCTTCCGATTCGTAAACGCTCATTACCAAGGCGGTGGTCCATCCGCAAAGCATGCGTGAGTCTCTCAGTGGGCTGAATCGAGCTCGTCCCTGTGCCGAGTTTTCTCTGTCTGCAGAGTAGATATTCTCGAGTGTGTCTATTTTTTTATTATTATAAAAACCTTCTCTCTGGAGGGTTTCTCTTGCTTTCCTCCCGTATTTATGATCTTTCGCGAAATATGAAATATTTCTCTGATCTTCTAGTTTGTCACTGATAAGTTTTCTTTTCGCTTCTTTCTTTCTTCCTCTCCCGTTGTTCTTCATATTCGTCTTCTTTTCCCTTCCTTCTTTTTCGCTTCCCTTGCTTCTTCTAATTTATAGGAATAAGAAGAGACTAAAGGTCGCAGGAGAGAGCATTGAGAGTACTGCTCGGACGATACTAAGAGGCTCGATCGGATCTATCCTGAAAAATCACCTCGCAAAAGCAGGCTTCTCGGGTTTTCTCCTTTCGTAAACAGCTCCATTTGAAGGGGTGGTGATCTATAATAGAGGTAAAAGAAGCAGGAAAGCGTGTTTATGTTTTATTTTTTTCTGACCTTGTCTATGGCTGTGAAGATGATGTATACTTATATAGTGTCTGTGCGAAGGGAGGAACTGCAAAATTGAAAGAGGGAATGCAAAATGAGGGGTAAAAAAAAAAAAAAAAGAGAGGGAGAGAAAGAAGAGATAAACTGTGCAGTTTAAAGATAAGCGATTTCGCCGCAACTAATGGATATGAGACGAAATTGTACTTTGATAAATGTATATACCTTCAAAAAAAAAAAAAAAAAAAAAAACGAGTATTGAAGATTAAAATGATTGATGGTGATGTAAGAGGGAGTTTTTTTTTTTTTTTCCTCCTCTGATTTAATTTGATTTTAATATTGATTGTATTCTAACTTAGTCAGTAAATAAGCTAGTAGTAACAATTTGACAATCGGCATTGTTTTTTTTTTTGGTATTAGGTGGTTGTTGGTAGAGAGTACCTTTTTCCAATCTCTGCTCTCGTTCTCTCCTATGGGGTACTTTATTTTCTTCTTCTCTTCTTGGAAATATTGGGGTATTACTTGAATATCTATATTTGACATAATAATCTTTCAGCTGTCTCTCTTGTCTTACCTGATCCTATAGAACTTGCCAGGGAAGGGCCAGAGCAGCTTTAATAACAGCAGCTAGCAGGATCGTAAACAAGTTCGAGTATTTAAAGATATTACAAGTGTCAAGTTAGGTATAAGCCGTATATAAGCTTGAAGTTGGATCTGGTTGGCGCAAGGTATATATATATATAATTGGGGATTGGATAATTAGGAGAGTGGAAGAAGGAATTTTTTTTTTATTTTTTTTTTTTTAAAAAAAAGGATGGACGAAAAATTGGACGAGAAGGAGAATTGTATATCAAAGTACCGACGATAATATAAGATACAGCACCGGAGCAGGTAGCCTTCCTTATTTCTCCTTCGTTACATTCACCTCAAAAAGCAGTATATCACTTTTGTTTCACTAGTACCTAGGTTTATTAAATAAGTATTCTGTCGTCGATTTATTTATCTCTTTTTTTTTTTTTTTTTTTTTTTTTTTGGCTTCAGCTCTCATATATCCTCACGAACCGATATACTGCGTTTTGATCGGATGTGCCTAGACCGCCGTCGTACATTTTTTTTTTTTTTGCAAGGAGAGGGGTAAAGTCTTTTTTTTTTCCAACCAACAAGCACGTGAACTATCTCTACCGACAAGAACTGGCGCGGTTTTTCCTTAAGATCCTACGACTGGCTGCCGTTGTCTTCTTTAGCTCGGTGCTTAAAAGAGAAAAGAACAAAAGAAAGAGAAAGGGAAAAAAAATTCATCATACTTAGGCCCGATTAGGAGTTATATGGTGACAAGGTAACAATTCCACACTCCCCTAATGACCTTGTTAGCTCGACTGCCCTCTTTCGGTTCCTTTCCCCTTACGGAAATATTCTTAAAGCCTGGAGAGATAACTACAGCCGGGTATTTCATAGTACTAGTGCTTAAGTAATAATGACTGGACCTATACGTGTGAGAATAATACTTAGATGAGCAATCAGATATATATTTATACGCGTGGTAAATTAACATGATCTATAACCTATTGCATTCTTAGTAACGTATACTTCCAGTAACAGGAGGTTTCTTTGAAATAGGAAGTAGAACATCACATAATTGGCGTAGCTCTAATCTCCAGAGGTTCGAGTTGAGAAATACATATTTTTGTTACGTCGAGCTTATCGCAGTTACGGAATATAAATAAATATATTGAACCAAAAGCAAGCGATTTGATAGGTTGGTTTTTTTTTTTTTTTAAGGTAGTAAATACTACTAATTATAAGCAATTCGAATCAAGCCATACAATAATATTATATATACTATGTTATTCTTTTTTTACTCGCTTTTAAAAACCCCCACCAGAAGAGATAACCACCAAGCACCAACTACTTTCGTTATCTGAATTCCTGCAGCCAATCTAGAGCAAACAATTACTTCAGAATCCTCCGCAAAATAGATCACAAAGGTAGGGTAATCAAAGGGGAATATAAGATATTTGAAGCAAAACAGCGCATCCTTCTTCTCAAGTGATATTTCTGTCTATTGAAGTGTAGCGGAGGGAATGTTTAATACTCTCTCGCTTCCTTCCTCAGTATACACGAGCTGCGTCATTGATTAAATTTTCTTATCAACGTTCTGCTTGTAATACTTTTCAGCTAATTTTATCTTTCCTTCTTCTTTCTTTCTTTACTCTTTATTGTCCGGAGAAGTTTTATCTGAAAGCGTACATTGATCACGGATATATATCATGTTCGTACGTCCTGCTACTCTCCGCACCGCTTTGCGCCGTATCCCCTCCGTACGCCCGCAGTCATGGAAGCCGGCAAGGTCAGGCATACATGAAGGAGCCACCGGCTCTGGCTTTTCCCGCGCCGGTGGAGAGCAGGAGGGTAAGCCCAACGCATCAAGTGACAAGGCCGTTTTCATAGATTTATCGGAGGACTGTATCCTCACTTGCGCGTGCATTTTATCTTCATATTTCTGAAGAATGAAAGAAAGAGCAAGAGGGGCAATGCTGCTAGAAAATTTTAGTCTTTCGGTTCTGACCGCTTGTTAACAAAATATATATATATATATATTTTTAAGAGATTCTTTCACGAACGCGAGAGGCGAATGAGACTACTTCATCAAGAGCAGGAATCGGAAAGGCTCAAGCTGATGAGGGAGAAGCTCGCGGCATCCCGTAAGCACCTGGATGATCTAGAAACCATCTGTACGTGATAAATGGAAACGAACACGCATCGTGCTTCAAGCCCCCTTTCTTCTCTGAACTTCGAATTTCCCAACGTTTGGATTGTTCAAGCTGACGACGTCAATTTAACTTTCTTCCTCCCCGCACAGTAATGAGATAGCGAAGGACAGGACCAAGGAGGCGAGCGCCACTAGCTTCTTTCCCTTCTTTCACAGGGGGTGGATAGATCAATTACTTAACACGTTCGGCTTTTTGATCGAAATTGTCTCGGGAGTGGTAGAACTGACGTGAGGGCGAAATTGTGTATTTATACAAAAGAAAAGGGAAAAAAGAGCGATCTGAAATTTCAGAAAGCGGAGGACAAGAAAAAAGGGACAAAGACAAAAAAAACGAGAGGAAGTCTAGTGTCTGCATGCAATGTGTTTTTCATCCTAGCTCCTGCTCGCGATTAGTTCTTAATATAGTATATATTTGTTTGAAGAGGAAGAAAATAAAAAAGAGCCAAATATGTAGCATATGGTTACTTCTTTATATAACTAAATAGGAGCATTGCATTCTATTCTAACCACATACACACACACATACAAGTCTCGAGTCGCTCAAGGATCATCCAACGGATATATTGAACAGCATGCAGGTCATATAGTTCGTTGAGCATATTTTTCTGTAACTCGACTTCAGATAGGCGAATCTAAAAAAAGTAAAAAAAAAAACAAACAAACAAATAAATAAATAAAAACCAAAAAACGTACGAAGAGTGCGCGAATCAACATACCAGCAGCTGAGGGATGATTTAGCATGCAGTAGGAGATAACTCTAAATATGATAGCTGAAAGGCAGAAAACCCTCCAATGGGAAATTTTGCTTAATATATGTATTGCATTCGTGAATCCTTGTACACTAATCTACCTATCTAGATGTCTGAGTCTGTAGTTTAGGCCTTGCGCTCTGGGAGCTTGGCGATTACTTCTATCGGTTTGAATTTCTTCGTTGATTTTTCTTTTCGAAGATTCCAGGCTATGTTATTCTTTCTTTCTTTCTTTATTTAATTGTTTGATTATTTTTAACTCTATAATAATAATAATAATAAATTGGGTAATAAAATGAAAAGCTAAACTCTTCTTCCTAGAAACCATGGCATTGCAAGGTTAAGAATTCCATTAGTATACTTGAGAAGTGAAATGCCGGTAATGACAGATAGGTAATTACTCAACGGACTAATGATGATATCGCACGGTGCCAGTGGGGGGTGTGGAGCAATCTGTAAGATTTTGAAAAAACATATATATGACATTATCCGACGAAAAGTAGTATAATGATAGTTTCGGTTGTTAAAAGGAAAAGAAGAAAAAAAAATGATACATATAGAATTGAGATGGTAATAGCAACGCACGCGTTTCTTAGCTTCTAAAAGAATTTCAAATGGAAAGAAACCAAAACAGGATAATAATGATGAGACCTATCTTGAAAGCGGATCTTGAAAAGTAGATACGTTTTAAACTAACAAAGATGAGGTCGTGAATAAAAAGAAGAATATAGATCAGTCGATATCAAGAATACATGAAAGAGAAGTATGGAAACGAAATGAAGAAGAGAAAGGAAATTCGGAAAAAGAAAGAAAAAAAAAACGAAAGAGAGAAACCGAGCACTCCAATACTCAATCAACAAGTCGTAGCAATTGATACAAGTAGCATCTGCTACTTGCTAGATTTGCTGGAAGGACAAACTACGAGTACCAAAAAAAAAAACAGCAAATATTTCTCCCCACCAATTCATACGAAACTTGAAACCTATGCAATAGAAATA
This sequence comes from Pezizomycotina sp. ARF18, assembly GCA_002224055.1. NCBI lineage: Eukaryota > Fungi > Ascomycota > Pezizomycotina sp. ARF18. The sequence continues at coordinate 27,527 of AZLU01000129.1, forward strand.
GTCTTTCTTTCACCCGAATCATTTCCTTGTCTTCGCCTTTGAAAATAGATGCAAGAAAGAGAGAAAAAAAAATAATAATGTATGTGCTATCGGCGCGGAATAGGCCTAGTGGGTTGCAAGTTAGTCAAATATATTTGACTAGAAAGAAATCATGCAGAGTTTTCTTGTGTATCTACCCTGTTATCGCTAACATGGTGCTCAACCCGCTTTTGAGCTCCGTGCTGCTTTCGGGTTGGTCATGAATCATCAATGGGCCATTTGCAGTCGCGGATCGGTTCCATATTTCGGCCGTGCCGTACCGCGGCTTCCTCTCTTGTCGTCGGCAACTGGTATTCTGCTTTCCAGAGCGGACAGTGTCCGCAAGGGTTGCACACTGATTATATCGAATATAAATCATTTGATTAGCTAAATGTGCAAAGAAATAGCTTCGTCTCGATGGAGTTCAGGTAGAATTACCTTTAAGATGTTTGAATAAGTTGGTTCTGCTTAAGGGGTTTTGAAAGATATTCCTAGAAAGAAGAATGTCAATATTTCAAAGGTAGCATCTTCTTCACATGCCAGCAAAGGAAAAAAAAAAAAAAAAAAAAAAAAAGTGGAGGGAGACAAAAGTTCAACATACATCCATCTGAGCTTGTATACATTTCTCTCGGTCACCCAGCATTGCGTGGGCAGTGAGGGCAACGATAGGGGTACGTTGAAGTCCGTACTCTCGTTCGTATTCCGAATTTTAGCGGTCGCCTCGAAACCACCCTGCGCTTGATTGTTAGCTTCGAAAATGAGTAGGCGAATAATCAATCTTGACATACCATGACTGCATTTGAACATCCATAAGGATGACATCATAGCGTTTTCGTTGCACCGCATCAAGGGCTTGTAACCCGTTTTCAAACCTCGACAGTGTGGTGGTATTTTTCGAGGATCTTCACAGCCAGCTTTTGATTTACCACGTTATCTTCGCTAGCAGGAGATTGAAAGATTTCGAGTTTTCGGATACAGACGGAGCAGCCCGGCTTCGAGTGCGGGTATCATGCCGTTTCCGAGGTCGATGGGAAGACACGGCGTCGTCATGTAAGAAGTGATTCGAGGTCCAGGGTAGATTTTAAGTTCACGTGTATAACGGGGCAAAGGGGACCAGCGGTAATACTTGAAGTCATCAAACGTCCTCAATTTCAAGGCCATATCCATCGAATCGACAAGAATAACGTCGTAGACGATACCTGCACGTGTAGGGCCATCGTTGCAGCTCGTGGCGCGTCCTCTGCGCTTTTAACGACAATAGGAACTAGGCCAAGCTGTCGGAGCATCTGCTCAATCCCAGATTTGTCGCCTTTCTCATCAATGAAAAGAACATGATGGCCTTTGTTATGGATTCAGCTGCGGCATAATGAGGCTGAGATTGGTATCCGCGAGGCGAACGATGCAAGTGAAGTAGAAAGTGCTGCCAACCCCGTACTGGCTCTTGACCCAGACGTCGCCTCCCATGAGGTTGACCAGGCGTTTCGAAATAGAGAGACCGAGACCCGTTCCACCGAATTTCTGCAAAATTCACGTTAACCATCGTTCGTAAAATGTTATTCCAAGTAGCACGAGAAACAAAACAGAAATAGAAAAAGGGAAGACATACCCTGGTAGTGGAACCATCCGCTTGACAGAATGTGTCGAAGATCAAATCTAACTTGTCCGCTTGAATGCCAATACCTGTATCAGACACCGAAAACTCAAAGCAGTACTCATTTTCTTTACACCTTGACTGGTCCGTCTGTCTGATGCTCAAAATGACCTCTCCGCTTCTGTGAATTTGATAGCATTTCCAACCAGGTTTAGGATGACTTGTCGAAGGCGGAAGGAGTCACCAAGACGTGATCTGGAACGACATTGTCGACATTGTATACGAGATCCAGGAAGCGTTCGTTGGCCTTGACAGCGAGCGTCTTGAGGGCATTTGAAAACGGTTCCTCGTAAAGAGAACGGAATTTCCTCCATAACCATGCGGTTGGCCTCGACTAAAATATAGGAAAGGATAAAACGCATTAGAAAAATTCTCCAAGAGATACATAAGCTGAAATACAACACGTACTCTTGGAAATATCGAGTATATCATCGATAATAGTCAGTAAACTATTTGCCAAGTTATGAACTATGTTAAGCATTTCACGTTGATATTGCGTAAGGTCCGTATCGAGCGTTAATTGAGTCTGACGTTTAAGGGTAGAAAATTGTTAGCCGGTCCAGCCAATTGATACCACATAACAAGTGCGCGAGTGACTTACCATGCCGATTATACCATTCATGGGGGTTCGTATTTCGTGCGACATGTTGGCTAGGAATTCGGATTTAGTTCTGTTCGCTAACTCTGCAGCTTCGCGCGCAGCAGTGTTCTTTCTGGATACTGTCTCTAAGGTTGAAAACCATCTGATTGATCTTCGTCTGAGAGCGTCCATCTCGCCGGATGCTTCTACAGTGATGAATCTGGTAAAATCACCGTCGGTCGCAGCAGCCGTGATTTGTGCGAAAGCGCGCACTTGGGATGTTAGATTTGTGGCCATCTAAACCAAAATATTATGTTTGGTTAGTAGTGTTTACCGATGAACATACAGACAAAAAGAGGTTTGTTATCACGTACGGTGTTGACATTCGATGTAATCTCCTTCCACAGCCCATCGACATCGTTGACCTCGGCTTGCACTCCCAATTTCCCGTCAATCCCGACTGTGAAGAGCGTTAACAAACGTAAAATTGAAAAGGCAAAACCAACAATAATCCAAAATTAAAGATTTCCAATAGACTAAGACGAGATGGGTTACCGACATCACGAGCGACTCGCTTAACTTCTCGAGAGAAGACCTCAAGGCGGTCAACCATTTTGTTAATAGTGGATTTGAGGGTTAAAACTTCTCCTTGTGCGTGAACAGTGATCTTGCGACTCAAATCTCCCTGGGCGACAGCTGTAGTAACGTCTGCGATACTTCTGACTTGGGTCGTGAGGTTATTTGCCATCACATTAACGTTGTCTGTGAGATCCTTCCACGTCCCTTCCACATCTTGCACTCTGGCTTGGCCTCCAAGGATGCCGTCTGTGCCGACTTCTCTAGCAACTTTGGTGACCTCGAAAGCGAAGTTTTGCAGTCTCTCCACCATCTTGTTAATGGTTTCTTTAAGTTGCAAAATTTCCCCTTGCGCAGGCACATCGATCTTCAAGTTCAAGTTGCCCTCAGCGACGGCCGTCGTTACGCGGGCGATGCTTCGCACTTGAGTGGTGAGGTTCGTCGCCATCCGTTGACATTTCGGTTAAAGCCTTCAGTGTACCCTCCACGTCATCAGTTTGCTTGGCCACCAAGTCCAACCTCTCTGGAGCGTTACGCAAATCTTATTGTGTCAGTGCACATTGTTACCTGGCGACCTTGTGTCACATTGTTCTGAAGGCGGTCCACCATCTTATTGATGGTCTCTTGAGTTGAAGGATTTCTCCTTTGCAGCTAGCACTGACTTTGCGACTAAGATCTCCCTTCGCTACTGCGGTTGTCACGGTCGCTATGACAGATAATTATGTCAACTTACACCAATCTAACACGACGGATCGAGGGGCCAACTGCAAAGATTATAAACTTACCAATGTTACGCACTTGTCCGTGAGATTCGCAGCCATGGCGTTGACATTGTCTGTGAGTTCTCTCCATGTTCCTTGAACACCTTCTATCTTGGCTTGTCCACCAAGTCGCCCTTCTATACCTACCTCTCGAGAAAACCCTCGTCACCTCCAGAGCGAACTTTCTTAGCTGCTCAACCATAGTATTGATGGTCTGTTGCAGCTCGAGGATTTCGCCTTGAGCATGGACATGAATTTTCCCGGAGAATCACCGTTTAGCGACCCTGTAGGTCACCTCGGCGATTTCACGGACCTGACTGGTAAGATTGAAGCCATGGTGTTGACTGCAAAAAGGGTAGAAGAATTAAATGATTAGCGCCGTTATCCATATTTGTTGCCTTACATGGAGGCCCTATAAGAGGCGCGGGGGAGAAATATAGGGTCAGTCTACCATTGTCAGTAAGCTCCCTCCAGGTTCCTTCTTACACCGCTAATCTTGGCCTGGCCACCGAGTCTTCCTTCAGTTCCGACTTCGCGGGCGACTCTCGACACTTCACTAGCAAAGTTTGCAGCTGATCTGTCATGCTGTTGATGGTACCCTTGAAAATGGCGATTTCCCGGTCCATTTCAACATCATGGACGGTGACCTTCTTGGTAAGATCTCCTCGGGCAACTTTATTTTGTTTTCACATCAGCCTCGCAATTTAGTCAGAAAAGGTGGGGCGAACAAGAAAAATGAGAGCATTATGTTTCATTACGCAGTGCAAAGAAATCAAGAAAGGAGTTAAAAGAAAGATTTTTGGGGGAGGGAGGAGGAGAAAAGGGTGGTACATACCAGCAGTGACTATCTCTCCGATTTCTCGTAAAGCCTTTTGAAAGCTAGATTGGCCTGCTGACTCTTCTTCAATTCCTTTGTAACTTTTGGACTTTGGTATATTCCTCGCTCACGTTTGCGCATGCTGCTGCTGATGTACTCCTCTGCAAGCGTCTCAACGTTCTTGCCATGTTTGTAGGACATTTCTTGAGTTTGACATGCTGCTTGAGTGCCTCAGATCAGCACCATCTGGCTGCATCTGATGCCGAGCTTGACGGTGAGAGTAAAGAGGCAAGGGCGAGGATTGCGGGCCAGCGGGGGCGAGTTGGTGAAGGGAGAAAATAAGCGGGGATACGTTTTCGTTTGCGTTTCGGGCAGTGCCTTGGGGTTTACCGACGCAGCGCGTAAACTCGAGAGCCTTTATCCGCGAGACTAATGCCGATAGTGCTTGCTCTAGAACCTTCTTGTCCTCCGAGTCGTTTGGAAGCTGTGTTTTGAAGTTCAACATATTGCCAAAGGATCACCTGGTCCAAGTGGAAAGAACCCTGGCGGTGGCCAGAAGGACGCTCGTTTCGGCGTCCCCATTCCGACAGTTGTCATGTATGAAAGAGCAATTGGGACGGATATAGGAAGGCTAGTAGGAGAGTTTAAAGGAACGGGAGGCGGAGTTTAATACGAAAAAAATATAAAAATAATAAAAGTTAAAACTATAAAGAGAATATATAGAAAGATGAGAGGAAGGGAGGGTGAGAGATAGATGGTTAGTTAAGGTGTGAGACGAAAAGGATAGAATAGGGAAAATAATTAGAGCGAGAGGGAAGGAGGTGAAAGAGGGGGGCGTTCGGCAGTGATCGATGTGGCAAGGAATATAATCTCTCTAATAAACTTTCCTTTTTTTTTTTTTTTTTTTTTTTTTTTATAGAACGCTCCCCCTTCTGGGCAAAAGAAGGCAAAGAAACTCGAGAGAAAGTAAAGAGGAAAGAAGGCCCTAAATTAATGAATAATAAACAAATAAGAAAGTAAGTAAGAGAAATAATAAAGACAAGAGAGAGGAAGAGAAGAAGGCGGGGCGGAGAAGACACGAAGACAGGAGGAAGAAGAAGAGGACGTGTGAAAGATAAAGGAAAGAGAACAATGGATAGATTGAAGGGGGTTGGAGAGGGCGGTGTACTCTCTCACTCACTCTCTCACTCACTCATCCTCCAACTCTTCTCGTCTCTCTCGATTCTCTTTCCTCGATCTCTCGCTCTCTTCCTTTTGCTGTGTCGAATACCAGAATTAATAGGTCTTTGTTCCCGTACTCGAACAAGGAAACACTTGAACTACTGGGTCTTCTTCCAGGGAGAGGGAATATAATTAGTATTATTATTTTAATAAATAATAAATAGGAAGCGGAAGAAGGTAAGGAAATTAAAAAAAAAAAAAAAAAAAAAAAAAGAAGGGAAGGGGAAAAGAGCAAGAGGAAAATACTACTTACAGATAGAATGGGACTAAGTATTAAAAATCAATAAACTAATAAATTGGGGGACGATATAAAAACTACTACCGATAATCATAGAAAAGGCGGATAGAAGGTTCCTGTGTGCTGGCTACGAGTTCGAGCAGTTAGAACGGTTATTAATTAAAAAAAAAAAAAGACGATATCAATTGATAATCCTCCCTCTACTAATAACTGTACCAATCGTGTCAAATACTACCTTTTTTCTTACTAGACAATTTTTTTACTAGACAATCATATTATATATTTTTCTTTTCTTTTTTTTTTTCTTCTTTTCTGGTCGGAGGAGGAGCGTGAAAAAAAGGAGGAGTTCGCCGAGTTACTCCTGTGTTTGTGCTATTTAGGTGCAAGTTCTCCGTAGGGATAGGGGCCAAAAAGATTAAAATAAAATATAAAATATAAAATAATAGAGGGGGAGTAATATCAGAAAAAACAGAGGTCTAAAGTAATGAAATCAGAGTGTATATATATTTTTCTTTCTTTTCTTTTTCTTCTTTTCTGGTCGGAGGAGGAGCGTGAAAAAAAGGAGGAGTTCCCGGGAGTTACCTGTGTTGTGCTATTTAGGTGCAAGTTCTCCGTAGGGATAGGGGCCAAAAAGATAAAATAAAATATAAAATATAAAATAATAGAGGGGGAGTAATATCAGAGAAAAACAGAGGTCTAAAGTAATGAAAATCAGATGTGAGGGGGGAAAAGAAAGAGAAAGAGAAAGAGAAAGAGAGAAAAAGAGGAAGAGAAAGGAAAAAAGAGAAAAAAAAGAAAAGAAAGAAAAGAAAAAAAAAAAAAGACAAGTATACTAGTTATAGTATATATCAAATTGAAGAGAGTGAGAATATCACTTGCACTATACTATATTACACTACACACAACTATTTATACTATAGCCATATGTCAAACAGAAGACACTGATGAAATGTCTTTCGAAAGTACGATTACACGGAGGTAGATCTAGATATGAGGGCCTTTTTTTTTTTTTGGTTCTTCTAAAAAACCAAAAAACCAAATGTGGAGATCACTGCTCCTTCCTGTCATCTTTCTTCGGATACGTTTATTTTTCTATAATCGTTACGTATTATACAACTGTATCCCTTTAAATAATATACGTCTTAGGCGGACACCGATCAACTACGGATTACTATATTGGTGTTGCATTCTAACTATTCTCTACTATGATATTATTATATATCAAATCAACGGGAAAGAAGAAAGAGAGAGACAGCAGAGAGAGAGAAGAAAGAAAGAAAGATCTCCGGCGAGTATCTATCACCTGCAAGGCCCAGCACCTGGAAGTATACACTCTGATAACGTACTTTATGCAGGGCTATCGCAACGTTTGAAATTTCCTATTGATTCTTTCTTCCCTCCTGTTTTTTTTTTTTTTTTTTTTTTTTTTTTTTTTTTTTGAACCTGGAGAATTATTATTAACAATCCTTTAATATAAGAAAGGTATTTATTGATGATATATATTACCAAGTGGTTATATAAGTATCTCTTTCGATAGCTAGCTATATATCGTGGTTCATTCATCACCGAAGTATCCTTTGTCTTTCTTCCTTCTTTTATGAAGATTTTATTTTAATAGCGGGTCTATCAAGCTCCGTCCATTCGAATGCCTACACGCACCACACCAACACAACATAACGGAAACGAGAAAAAAAGAAAAAAAAAAGGAAAAAAAAAGGAAAAAAAGAACGATGAGCCCATTTTTCTCCTCCCCCTTGATTATAGGTGAATTTAGTGTACAACTGGTAATACCTGTACTCATAACCGTTGGAGGTTCAAGCTCAAGGGTAATTGAAAGAAAACCCCACGAAGTCGCAAGATAGAGCCGTGGAAAAGGAACCTTTCTTCGTTCCCACCCTCGGATGATTCTCACATTGACTAGACCACTGTAAAGGCTAACTTGCCTGAAGGAGCAGTAATAAGTATGGGTGGATACCTCCACTTGACCTTTTTTTGTTTCCTTCTTCGATTCAAAACTTCCCTCTCGTTTTCAGACGTGTAACGGAATTTTTCAGAGAAAAGAGGAAAAAGAAAAAAGGAAAAAAGGGCCCATCTTCAGTTATTACCTAGAGACAATTGTTCAGGTGTATAAATTTAAATACTTATATATACATACATATAATCATGATTACCGCATGATTTGAACCAAATCCTGTGTGAGCGTTTAAACAGATCAGAGAAGAAGAAAAAAAAAAAAAAAAAAAAGGAAAAAGCCCTGTATGTAATTGTACATGTTGTACCGACACTATAGGCGAGTTGGGGGTCAGCCGAGCCAATTCCTTTGCTTTAGAATAAATCAGTGATTGTTAGTTTAGCGGGGCTTAAATTACTATTTGGAGCCGCGCGATATTTATCTCCACAGCGTCTTGACAGACGAGCTTTCGAGCGTTGGGGTGGACATTACTTGAAGTCAGCGGCGCTGCTGCTATTTCTAGAAGTCGGCTGATAGGCGGGTTCTCTCTGATCACCTTTTCTTTAATAAAAGAACAACTGGATTGATATAAGAACAACTTATTTAGCACGTATTCACGTGCTGGACGTCCATGGCTGATGCATTGCGATCTATATTGCAAAATGTAAAAGTGTTTGTCGCAACGCGTACTTTTATTCTGTTTAATTTAACTTTCTCCTCGAAAGGCGCGAATGTATAGTATAGTCCTAGACTAAATACATAATGAACCGTGATGCTATAATAACACATATCGGATGACTTGTCTAAAGAAATTGATGGAATTACGTTACACGAGAAGAAAGAATGGGCAGCATGCTACAACGCCCGGGGGGGGGGGAGAAAAATAACTAGGAGAGAGGAAGAACAGAAGAACGGAGACCAAGTACCAAAGAGTGCAAACGCGATGTGATTCGAAGACAATATATGTAGCTGTTTGATCTCTCACCATGGTGACATGACATACGACAGTGAGCTTGCAATAACTCCCTTGATGAAGCGAATGATAACCTTTGTGCCAACTTTTGTCCAAAAACGAAAAGCAAAAAGCAAAAGAAAAAAAAAAAAGGAAGAAACAATACACGTAGAATAAAGAGATGAGGAACAAGAAAGGGGATAATTGTAGAGTGAAGGCATGAAACGAAAGATTACAACGGAGTACCTAAGAAAATGAAAATGATGAAGAAAGATGTGGAATATGGTGACGAATAAATAGAGAAACAACGAATCCACTTCATCATAGGTTCCAATTACTACAATAATGAACAAGGCAGATTAAAATGTGCGAGACTGAGTAAGGAGCAAAAAAAAAGAAAAGAAAAAAAGAATAAGAGGATAGAGAGGATGGTTCAGGTTTAGTTGTGTTAGAATGGAAAGGGAAAGGAAAAGAAAAAGGGCAAGAAAAACAAAGGAAAAAAAAAGAGGGGGGGGAGTGACGTCTTAGACATTGACATTGTATTTATGGCATTTTAGCTTTTTTGCTGCTCTTCTTTTCCCGGGAGGATAACCGGCGCATCTTTCAGCTCCCATTCCAGAATCGCACAAGATAATCATCTACCGAAGGAAACTCCTCCTGTTCTTCATCACCACCATCCCGGGGTGTTTCCGCCACAGAATTTGCAACGGCAACAGGCGTACCCGTCCTGGTACCTGATGCCGAATCTGCAGGCGTTGACTATCTGCTGGTGTTGACTTGCCAGTATCGGACTTGCCATTGGTGACCGGAAGAACTGTATCTTCCTTTTCAAAGTCTTCCTTATCTAAGTATTCCACATCGTCCTTCTGGGCAACCTTAGCTGCGGCAACGTCGTCCGCGTCTTCTACTTGCTCAAGCACGCGCCCATGTCGCCGCTGGATTCTATAAGATTGCCTCCAACGGAATCTAGGCCGAGCTTCCTCGCTTCGTCACCGAACAGATCAGCGACGGTAAGTCTATTGAATTTGTCCACCGTGAATTCGCCTTCCTGGATGACTACATCGTCGAGCATCTGTTTTTGATTTGATTTTCGCAAGATGTTTGCTTCGATGGTGAACTCAGTGACGAAGCGGTATATGTGGACGTCGCGCGTTTGCCCGATTCGATGACATCTGTCCTGGCACTGTTTGTCCATGGCTGGATTCCAGTCCAAATCGTAGAAGATGACAGAATCGGCACCTGTTAGATTATACCTAGACCACCGGACGCGTGGAAAGGATGAAAACAAGTATCCTGTTGTCATGTTGAACGCTCCGTAAGAAGCTGTCGATCTTCAATCTTCGTGGCACCATCTAGACGCAGGTATCTATGACCGTGAATATGAGAAACTGTTCGAGAATGTCGAGCACTTTTGTCATTTGTGTGAATATCAGAGCTCGGTGCCCACCAGCCTGTAGTGTCTTAGCAGTTCGTCCAGCTTTTGTAACTTTCCACAGTCAAACTGAAGTAACTGCTTGTCAGAAAAGCGATAGTAAGCCTGTTTCGCGCCCGGTGGAAAGGGTCGTCATCGTAGGCAAGACGGCAGATCTCCTTAACATCTCTCGCCTATCAGGAAGTGCAAACCTCGACATGTCCGTAGCGACTACAGTAGGGTGACGCATCCGAATTTATGATGACAGTATCCATTCGTCTGCTCTCTGGTCAGGGTTGGAGCCATGGCATCCAGAACCGAAGACTTTTGCCAGCACCAATCCAAGAAATCTTTTCGTCGAGATGGCATCGGTTGTGTGGGCGAGGAGACGATCGCTCTGCTACAGATCTCTCTAATTTCGGCTCCGTAGATTGGGTGCCTGGAGGTCCGGAAGCGGTTGATGTAATCAGCATGCTTCAACCGCACGAGTCGATCGTGTCTTCTTTGTATTTCAAAAAAGCGTTCATTCCAGCGGAAGACGTAAAATCTGGCTTCACCTCGACAGACATTTTCTCCGATTGAAGCGAAATTTCTTGGTGAATATCGCGCGTAGCTTGAAGCTGATGTATGACCTTCGATATTTCACATGAAGTTGCCCAGCTTCGCAGGAGTAAGGTTGAGGAAGTCTAGATCAACGGTTGAGAAATGATCTTCCAATAGAAGCTTGCGCCGTACCAGCAGCTCTTGGATTTCATAATCTGCCACCACAGATCGATTCATGGCGAAGGAAGTTACTATCTGACGGGTTTCGAATAAATCCGGATGGTTGCACACTTTCCTCAGCTGCATTAAGCAGTTAATGATAGAAAGATAGTTGCCAGATTTCAGTGTCTCCCTCGTTGAGCCCGCCCCATAAACTCCTCGTAAAGAAAGCGTTGCCTCTTGGATAGTGACACCATACAATATGCTCGTATTTTCCAGGCATTTGTTTTCCACATCCTTTTCAGTCTGCGCAAAAGAAAAGGTCTAAGAATCCCGTGCAATTTCCGTATGCTCTCCTTCGATTCCTCGTCGAGGCCTTCGCGGCCACCTTCGATGAGCTGGTCCACAGGGCGGGCGAACCAGTCCTGGAATTCTTTCAGGTCTGTGAACCCGCAGGCATGGCGCTGGACATTCCCGACGGCATGAGGAAGTAAAGCAACGACCAGAGTTCTCTCAGATCATTCTGCAACGGGGTTCCGGTCAAAGAAGCCTGGAATGAGCTTTAAAGTTTAAAAGCGTTTGCCAGCGCTGAGACCTGAAGTTTTTGATATTATGGCTTCATCTAAAATAAGGTAGTGCCAAGACCTGCGCTTGAAAGTGGCCGCATCTTGGACAACTAGCTGATACGAAGTTATACATACGTTCCAGGCATCATCATTAAGCCATCCCCGACGCTTTTCCTGGCGGACTTCCCTGGAACCGTAGTAAGTAAGGATTTAAACCCAGGTGCCCACTTCTTAAACTCCATTTCCCAATTGAGGATTACGCTGGTCGGTACAACTATCAGATGAGGGCCCAAACTTCCTTTGCCGTCGCTAAATGCGATATCAAGGAGATGGTTTGAATTGTTTTGCTGTTTTGATCGAGTCAGTTTGCTATTCGATGAACATCAATATCGAAGAATAAGAAAGAGGAAAGCCTTACCCGAGTCCCATTTCATCTGCCAAAATACCGTTCGTCTTATTTTCATAAAGGCCAGCAAGCCAGTCCAAGCCGTGGTGCTGGTATTCACGAAGTGTTCCTCGAAGGAGTGGCGAGATAGAAGTCTTCGGCTCGTCTCTGACAAAGGGTTCAACGCCGGAGGATGCTGGCGTGGTAACGCTGGAAGCATCAGACATCCCCCGGTTTTCTGCGGCTAGAGTCGTCACTTTGCATTTCATCCGCTGGTTTTTTTAAGCCGCCACTTTCGTCCGCTTTGGCGGAGGACGATGATACCGCCGGCAGATTCGATTTTACCGCGCCTTCGAGACTTCGGCCAGCGTATCGCCGTGATCCACATCCACCTCAACGACACCTGCCACTTTATCATTCTCTGTCGAGGGGGCCGATCCGGGCGCTGTGACGCTGACTTTTCTGCATCACGACTGGGCACAGGGACCATTTCGACTTCGACGGTTCATCATCATCTTCATCGTAATGATCCCTACTAGGCTCCATCATAACAATGCTAACTTGTCTATCGCCGTCCGATTCAGCACCTTCATCTTCCCCCTCCTCGCCATCTACGACTTCATCTCCACGTCCAAGTTCCGGGAATGGTGATGAGGAGGCATCTGCTTGGGCACGCATGTTATCAAGATCAGCACGGGAAAAAAATCCAAGGAGCCGTTAGCGTCTGAGCACTCTTCGTCGTCGTCGTCGTCGTCATCGTCGTCGTTCTCCTCCTCGTCTTCTTCCTGATCTGAGTCGTCGTCATAGCTTTCGGAATTTCGCTATCCATTGTAACATCCTCATCCGAGTCAACGTCATCGCCATCTTTGCCATACAAAGCATTTGGATCATCTTTGAGCGCTTCAACATTATTCCTAGATCGTATGGAAGCCAGAATCGGTGTCTTGGAGGTCATCAACGTCCATAGGAGTGGACTCTCCTACAGCGTTGATTCTCGCGTATTTTTCTCTAAGTTCCTCCAAAGTTAGGTTATCATCAGCGTCTCCAACAGCAGAACTGCTCTCGGAAGACGCTGCTTCGCTCTCGGACATATTGGATTCGTTTTCGGAGTTAGACGCTTCGCCCGAGTCATTTTCATCGTCCGCTTCGTCCTCGTCGTCATCTTCTTCGCCGTCTTCAGCTAAATCTTCGGTAGGCGTCGAAACTTGGATCTCACGTGTCTTGATTCTGGCGTTCAAAAGTTACTCGAATGTTGCAGCATTTGTTTGAGAGTCTCCCGACCAGCTGCTTCTCGGCCTCGATAAATCTTTGAAGCCGAATATCCTGAACAGCCTATATTACCGAGAAAATGGTAGTCAGCAACAAACAAATACAAAGTACACAACAATACCTTATGTCCTTTTTTTTTTTTTTTTTTTTTTTTTATATCTAAGGCACGAACCTTCTCTGCCAACTTCATTTTGGCTTTAAATGATTGCACGACGTTTTGTAACGTCTTATGCTTTCCTCGATCGTTTCCAGCTCTATTTGTTCCTGAGACTTTGGCATCCGCGTCCGTGCAACCTCAGCTGCGGCGATTGCGACTTTCTTTGCGTTCGTCAGATGAAATACCCTTTCCTTCTTCAATAACTTATTAAATCGAAGCGCTTGCGTCAATAAATGATCGCATGTCCCCATTGTGGCCAGAGCTTTCAGGGCCCTCGTGAGCTGCGGGCATGAAGAACGTAGAATGTTTGGCTGCAATATTCCATGTTGATACTCGAACTCGATCTTGTGTCGTTTTCGGCCTCAAGTTCAGCTGCTTTGTCCATGGCCTCTAGCTCTTCAGGTGTAGGATCTTCAGAACGGAGATAGTCCTCAACTGAAGGGAACTTGCGGGGAGCGGTATGTTGTTGATGTTACACGCCAGGGCGGCTTCACTTGCGGCTGAACGTTATTCTTAAAGATACTCGCCGGCGATTCGAGTCCTCTAAGCCGTCAGACTGGCCGCCATCGTCGGTGTCATCGTTTTCGCCGTCTTCATCAGCATCAACGTCATCATCGTCGTTGTCTACTTCGTCCATTTCTTCCTCCCCTCTTCTTCTTCCTCCTCCTCTTCATCCTCTTCGTCTTCATCCTCGTCATGTTCCTCTTCATCCTCTCCGGCGGAGTTACCCTCCTCATTCACTTTCTCTTCCGGCTTCCTCCTGGAAGGCCGTCTTCGCTGGCTCTGACGATGCCCAGGCCGTTGCGGAACTACCCTTCTTTTGCTTGCAGCAGAACTAAGACGACTGCGTTTCGGAGATGACTGGTTCCGAGATGAGAAAGTCTCTTAGTTCCTGGCCGAGGCGAAGTCCCATTTGCTCTCGCTATATTAGAACTTGAAATATTGCTCAACCTTCTCGTCGATCTTGTTGGAGGCGACGATTGTGATTTTGCGGGTGATTTGAATGTAGACCGTTGTAACGTAGATGCTCGAGTAGGTTGAGGCGACGTCTTTGGTGAAGATTGAATTCGATTTGAGGACGGAGGTGGTAGGTTGTTTTTCGTCAGTGCAGGTCTGTTCGACTTGACGAGCGATTCTCTTCTAGCAATGGCAGAACGAGTCTGTCGAGTATTTGGATCCGGAGGAGGGGGCGGTAGACCGTTGGTCCTGGCTGATCGTTTTCTCCCCGTCGGGGTCAATGAAACTTGAAGGCGTTTGGGCGGCGGCAGATTTCCACGGGGGGACGGTGGCAACTCGATCTTTCGTCTCTTCGAACCAGACGCCGAAGAGACATGGCCGTGCGCTGTGTTCTCCGCCTCTTCTTGCAATTCCCGGCAGCGTCCGTATCAATTCTCAAGGGCTCTTTGTGGCCGCATATTGCTTTCTCCTGTCGCTGATCATGGGACTATGTCAAAATGAGGTGTTGCGGCTCTTTCACCAGATCATAAATAAATAAAATAAGTAATAAACGGATGGATCGTAGCTTGAACAAGAATAACACCTAAAGCAAAGGGACGAATAATAATAATAATAATAATAATATAATGATAATCTCCAAATCCCAGAAGTCGCTCTCAACGAAGTTACACGGGGCCAAAACAACTACAATAGTGACAATTCAGATAGAAATCGATAAAAGCGACAGGTTATGAGGGATCCCGCTCGTAATTCCAGGCCAAGTGGGCATGATGCCTAGTCTATCGTGCTATCCGCATCATTCCCCTTTTTCAAATTGGCTTCGATTCCCAAGCTTCTCTTTCTCCCTTCCTTTCGCCTTTTTTTTTGTTGTTGATTTTTTCCCTTTCTTTTTCTTATTCCTTTCCTTTCTCTTTTTTTTTAATGAGAAAGAGACGACCAAGTGAGACAGACGGAGACTACAGTAAAGGGAACTTCCGGTGACCCAGCTTAATCCTCGAATTCCAAAGGCTGCTTGTTTAAGAGAAGGTTGATAGACTTGTACAAAGTAGATGTTCAGGGACCTAAGGGGCGAGGATGGAGAATGGCAAATTTTTTTTGATGACAAATAAAGAGTTGTTGCTGGCGGTTAGGATCCGTTTATTTCTAATAATATATATTGCTAAAGCGATGGATATAAATGACTAGATGGTGTTCCTTTCTTTAAGAAGTACTTAATATATCCCTTCGATTCATTTTTATTTTTATTTATTCGAAATTCTGTGCCTTTTTTTTTTTTTTTTTTTTTTTTTTTTTTTTTCCGCCTTGGGTTTGTCTTGTTGTTTATTATCGCGGTGTTGTAATTCGAGGATGGAAGGGAAAGAAAGATTAAAGAGGAATAATAAATTAAAGTAGGTTATTTTTCCCTCTCCTCTCTCTCTTTTTTTCCTATTTTTTTCCTATTTTTTTTTTTTTTTTTTTTTCCCCGTGAGTGAGAAATTTTTTTTTTGCTTGCAATCTAATCTGTAAACTAAAATAGGTAAATTGGTAGATAAAAATGATTTAAGTATACTACTACTAATAAGTTAGTGTATTTCTTTTTATTCTTTTTATAGGTTTTTTTTTTTTTTTTTATCGGGAGAGTCTGGGCAAAGACTTTTATCTTTTTATTTTCGCTGCAGGCGATTCGATTTCGGTAACACCCCCCACTCTCCTCCACAAACCCCCGAATCTCTTATTATTGTCAAATCATCAACGTCCTAATTTTGACTTTCCGCTTCTCATTAATTCAATCAAATTCGTTGAAACTTTTCAAAGATCAAATGTTCGTTCTCGTTCATATCCCATCCTTGTTCCTTAGAGCACAAGACCAACACGGCCTACGCACGCCAGGACTACTTTTTCTTATCTTCATTCCTTTTCACTTTTTCTTCCCGTTTCAATCTCTTACAGGCTTTCCGCTGACATTTTCCCTTACCACTCTCTAGATGTTGCCGCGGTTGAGTGGAACAGCCTCTCGCAGGATCGCTCCGAGGTATCGCTCGTTTCTAAAGGTTAATTCTTCGGCCGTCGTCAATCAACCACAATCATTATGTCTTCGCCGGTATGCATCCGAGCGCTCAGCTCCCGAACTGGACCCCGGAATGGTAGGCAAGTTTCATCTCCAACCACTTCCACGGCGCCCTGCGATCACCAATGCCTGACTAATTATACACATATCTCTATTGTGTTTCGCTCAAAAGGAAAATGGAGGAGCAAGAAAGACAAGGGGTGGGAAAGTGGGAAACACGGGTTAGGTTGGGATCGGTTTCCGCTAACACCTTTTTTTTTTTTTTCCGTACAGAATGGCGGATACGTCAACCCACCAGCGATAAAACGGCAATTTAGAAGCCCTTATGACGACTGGTGGGACAAGCAAGACAGGAAAATTTCGGCGAACCAGTATGCGCTTTCCTTTATCCAGAGTCCAACCCCGCATATTACCTTAGATCACCGAATCTAGACCTCGTTGGTAAACAGGCTGATACTTCTCTCTCCGTGCTCTATTTGTAGAGGCACGAGGACGAAGATATAATGGGCGTTTTTAGTACGGAAGAATACACTCATGCTAAATCCAACACCGCACTCCTTCACTTCGGAGTCTTCATTGGCGCCGTGCTTGGACTTTCCGGCGTGGTTTACATGGTCTATCCTGATAAACCGGCTGTTCCACGGACGTTCCCTGATAACGGTCTTCAAACAGCCCTCGGTGGCCTAATACTCTCCTCGTAAGTCTCGAGGAATTCTACCCAACTTATTGTAGTTTGGGGTTTTTCAAGATACCGCGTCTAACGAATCTGGCTCCTGATAATCGTTACAGGTAAAACCTGATACGGAATAGTGCTCTAAATAGACGATCCCAGGCGTGTATATAACGCAGTCTAGGTCTATGTATAAAAAGGAACGGATAAAGCAAGAAAGGACAGAACACTTCTTCCAGTCTTGTTTGTAGCGATTGATAGGATTTATAGGGTTGTATACTTTTCTTTTTGGCAAATGAGGACGCCCAAGAAGTCTCTTATTGTACATAAGTAGTTTCGATGCTGTTTCGATAAACAAGAATCGATTGTGTTTCTTGCCGATATTTCCTAATATTTTTCTATATATATTAAGAAATACTGCTGTTCAGTATGGTATGACCTCTTCAGCCAAGCGGATAGATCGCATATACCAATGTGTATTGTCTATATATATTCCAATTGAGCGACCCAAACCTTCCTTGCTCTCTCTCTCTCTCTCTCTCTTTCTATGTATATATATACCTTCTCTTCTTTCTCTCCCTTTTGGTCCATTCACGCCTTTTTTCGGCTTTGTATGTATTTTATTTCCTTTTGAAGACTCGCCAGCCTTTCCCCCAACGCTACCCTTTACTGGGACTAGGTACTGTTTATAGCAGACTTTCATTCATTATACGATCGCCTCTGAGGAGAATTTAACACCAAAATTCACTCAAGTAATTTGTTCTCCGGCCTTTGCCTTTCGTTCGCTTCAAAATAATTATCTACCTACTTAAACTAGTAGTGACAATTATCTGTAACTGTTTTCAAAAAAAAAAAAAATTTTTTTTGGTTTGTTTTTCAGACCTTTCTTTGCTGTTTATATATTACATAGCTCCTGATTTAGTAGTAGTTTAAATATCTTGGCAATTAAATAGAGCTCAGCTTTATACCTTTACCACGCACACAACACATCAAGATACCAACGAACAGTCGCAATACTCGATAGCTTTATCTCTATAATCGATATTAGTATCGTAGTACTCTGTAAGTATCTAAGTACTCCTCTCTGCGTATCATACCTCAAAAGTAGTATATCCTCTCCCAATTTGCCTGCCTAAAAGTTCCAGTGCATTCATTGCCTACGTTTAAGAGAAAACAAGAAAAAGAAGTGTCTCTGTTGTAACACCACAGTGCCGTCGCTGTCATTTACCAAACTTCCGGCGCAGCCTTTCTACGTCGTTAATTGAGCTAAAAAGGCCCTGTGTTACTTTATTACGTACATTAATTACATGCTAGTATATACCGAATTATATTACCGTATAGCTAAGGACTAACATATATATTGGGCCGTTTTTCTCCCAAGATAGATCTCAAAGAGTACTTCAACTCGCGCCTCAGGATACATTCCGTTTACTGCCCACCCTATCATATAACCTAAATCCTACAACATGACCTCAATTGTTTCCGACACTTTAGAAGCCCTTAGCTTGAAGGATAAACCTCCTACAGATGAGGAGCTCAATAGCCTCAAGCAAGACTTTGAAAAATACAACCAGGGTCATATTTTCACTTTCTACGATTCGCTGTCTTCGTCGGAGAAGTTAGCACTCGTGAACCAGCTCTATTCTATCGACCAGAGCGAGTTTCCAAGCTAGCCGACGATGCTCTCAAGTCTCCGAACGTGAAATCGGAGGGCGCAGATGCGCCAAAGCCAAAAGTCGAACCGCTCCAACCGATGCTCGCGCTTCAACCCTCGATACAGATGCGGGAAGCTTGATCACTGGTATCAAAAGGTCTGGAGCTGATCGGAGCTAATAAAGTCGGCGTCGTGCTCATGGCCGGAGGCCAAGGCACACGGTTGGGCTCAAGCGCCCCAAAGGTTGCTACGATATTGGACTTCCTTCAACGAAAAGCCTTTTCCAGCTGCAAGCTGAAAGGATCGTGAGGGTCCAGGCCTAGCTGCGGCGAAGCTCGGCCTAGAAGCCAAGGAAGTCGTTGTTCCTTGTACATTATGACAAGCGGACCCACTCACAAGCCAACGGAGGATTTCTTTAAAAAGAATGAATATTTCGGTCTCGAGAAGAAGAATGTAAGTTCTCTCTCTCTTTTTGGCAAGAATAACGAAGCAAGGTGTCTCAGCTTTGATTTTTTCCCTGGCCCCCGGAGATGGGGCACAAGCCAATATCTTGAACCTAATATTCGTTTCTCAAGGAGCCTAATACTAATCCGCTCCGATTTTTTTTCTCGTCTCTAGGTTGTTTTCTTTGAACAGGGAGTTTTGCCGTGTATTTCCAACGAAGGCAAAATTATAATGGAGTCAAAGCACAGGGTAGCCGTAGCCCCAGATGGAACGGAGGACTGTATTTAGCTCCAAAAGTCTGGCGTCCTCGAAAACCTGAAAGAGCGTGGAATCGAGCACGTTCACGCCTACTGCGTCGACAACTGCCTTGTCCGCGTTGCTGACCCGTCTTCATCGGCTTCAGCTCGGAGAGGGGTTGCTCGATAGCCACCAAGGTCGTTCGCAAGCGCAATGCCAAAGAACCCGTGGGGTTGATAATCTCCAAGGACGGAAAACCAGACGTCGTGGAGTATTCTGAAATCGACCAGGAGACGGCTGAAGCGAAGGACGACGAGAACAAGGACCTCCTCAAGTTCGCGCGGCCAATATCGTGAACCACTATTATTCTATAGATTTTCTTAAAAGCATTCCCGAGTGGGCGACGAAGCTGCCTCATCACATTGCTCGCAAGAAGATACCTTTCTGCGACATGGAATCGGGGGAGCAGCAGAAGCCTGAAAAGCCGAACGGGATTAAACTCGAGCAGTTCGTTTTCGACGTCTTCCCTCTAGTTCCGCTAGATAAATTCGCCTGCCTCGAAGTCGCCAGAGAGGACGAATTCTCCCCTTAAAGAACGCCAAAGGCACGGGAGAGGACGACCCAGACACGAGCAAGAAGGACATACTCGCACAGGGGAAGAAATGGGTTCTTGCGCCGGCGTGCAGATTTTGAGTGAGGAAATGGGCAACGATGGCATCGAAGTATCGCCATTAATTAGCTACGTAAGTAACAACTATGACAAATCTATCTCCCCTATGCCTTCAACGCATCGTCCTTCCTTCTTTTCTTTCCTGCCTATTCTGACACTTACTTTTCTTTGGCATTTAGGGTGGAGAGGGTCTCGATTTTTTGAAAGGGCAAACCATAACTGGCCCGGCGCTTCTTCTCGCGAAATCGGACAATAAAGTGAAGACCGAAAGGGGAACGATATATATGATTTTGAGCGGTTTATCTATATGAATTACTATTATGCGTAACGACACTCATTCATACAGTTTTCTCCCTTTTTTTTCCTAATGGGTCTTGCGTGAAGGAGCTTTGAGAATTGGGTGTTATCTTTAAGCATAAGTGGAATAAAATAAAAGATGTAAACTTTCTAGTGTGCACCATTGAAACAGTCTATCTCGCAGAGGATAGATAATGTGAAGTTATCTTTCTACTTGAGGATATATATGCAGCAAAGCTTTTTGCCTAAACCATAGAATACATTTTTATTACAAGACTTAATTATACAAGCAAGAAGAGAAAATAGCAGGCTTCCTTACCCTCAATCCACCTCTTTCCGCTTCTTTCTCTTCTTCTTTTGCCATTTTCTTGACCGTGCCGGACGGCTCCTCGTGTCGATAATTCTGGGGATCAGCTCCCGCTTGATCAAAATGTACCTTCGAGCGATACCATAGCCCCATCCGTCTTGACAGCCGTCACTTGGAACCGTTGGTTCCCTCTACCCGATTTCCTGAAGCATCCCGCCAGTACCCTGTCGTCTGATTTTTCTTCGTCTTCTCATGCCAGAATGCCTCTTCTCCTTTTTGTCTCCCTCACCACCAGCGCCTTTTCCTTCTCCTTCTGCTCCTGCCGTCGCATCTTCTTCTTCTTCTTCTTCTTCTTCTTCTTCCTCGTCTTCTCCTTCTAGCTCCTCCTCCAGTATCTCATCCTTCGCATCGACCCAGCTCCAGCCCGCCGGTATTCCCATCTTCTCCGCCTTCGCCCCAACGCTAATGCTGAATATATTGGCGAACAGCATCCCCACGTGACTGGGACTAGCGTTGTTCACCAGCCCTCCAGCACCATACCCTTCCGGGGTTTCCACAGGAGAAATTCGACGGCGACGCACACGCGAACGCAAAGGGGACTCGTTCATCAGCCGCGCGGTTTCGGACAGGAAGCGCAGGTTCTGATGCGCGAGGATAACGCCGCCGAGCGTCGGGTCGTGCTTGAAGACCATCGGGTCGAGGTGGTCCAGCTGCACGCCGAGCGAAGGGTTGGCCGAGTACGCTGGTGAGATGGAGAGGTAGCGGACTGATGTGACGAGGGAGTAAGGTGATGACAAGGGTATCGAGGAGGGATCGGAGACGTATGTAGAAGAGGAAAGGGAAGGAGGCGTGTTATTAGGGTTTTCGCTGTTGTTGTTGTTGATGCCGCTGCTGCTGTTGTCGATAGCTGTTGAGGTCATTGTGGTTGTAGCTGACTTATCTTTCTTGCTGCTGCTGCTCTTATCTTTACTACCGCTTTTGCTCTTGCTTCTGCTTTTGATCTTGCCCTGGTCTTTGGTATTGCCGGTCGATGTCTTTGCGGATGCTTTGGCAGGTTCATGAGTGCTCGGCGCTTCACCGTTGGGCTGGAGGCCATTGCCTCCTCAGCGGGGCGATTTTCTCTTCATGTTGTACCCCCGGTGCGCTGAGAGATGGTGATGGGTTACAAGCACATGGATACTAGGAGAATTAAATAGCAATTGCTATCGGTGTAGCGATTAGTAAAGGCTTCTTTTGGTGTTGACGATGGTTGAGTACCAGTTTGTAGTAAAAGAAAACGTGCACACGGTATAGATAGAGCACCTGTGAATCGCAGAAAGCACAAAAAAAAAAAAAAAAAAACTTCTGGTTTAAAAAATATTGCGGAAGTTTCCGAAATTTTTTATTTTCCGGGGAGGTCTTTATTTTTTTTCTTCCTCACCTCACCTATTCTCAATTCTTAAGTTCACCCAGCTAATACTGTAATGTGTAGCAGCACGACATTAATACCAAGATACTTATTTATATATATAATCTCTCTTGCTTTTATTCTTTCTTTATTCTTTATTTTTTCTCTCTTTGTTTTCCTTCTCATTTTTATTATATTTGCTAGCTGTTTTCTCAAGTGAACAAATATCTCCAAGCTCAGTATTGTACACCATGAATGAATAAGTATATAGTATGGCGCGTTAGCTTGTGTCAATTGGATTATACGTCTGGCTTGTATTAGAGATTTCTCTCGATAACTTAAAAAGGAAAAGCAAGAAATGTTTTCAAAAGGTCATAGCAATGGAGCGGAAGGTGAGACAAGGATATGAAGAAAACAAGAAATATCAATGCAATGAGCTATTTACATGACAACAAATTAATCCCAAGAAAAAGTATGAATGTAATAAAAGAAGGAAAGAGGAGGAAAAGGAAGGGCTGCTCATGATTACTATTACGTTCGTGGCTAAGGAAGGAGTAGATAGAGCAATGCACGGCCATGAAGTACGCAGAAAGAAAAAGGAAAAGGAAGAAAGGAGGAAGGGAAAGGAAAGAAAGAGAGAGGGGAAAAAAAGGAGAAAAAGAGTATTGATATGTTCAACAATATAAATTGAGACAGTCAGATAAGACAATAGAAATACTGTTCGACGTTGTAACCATTCTTACAATAAAAAACTGTATACATTATCGTCGTAACCACCACCGTCGCTTTTTATCGTTTCGTAGCAATCAACATCATATATCGAAACATATAACGTCGAGCTATTAGGGTATATTCATAGTGGAAGGTAGGGATACCTTGCGACAAGAAAAAGAAACGCGCTGGTTCTCCATCTTTTTTTTTTTTTTTATCCCTCTTTCGTTGTGTTCAATGCATTTGGTAACCTCAGGTCCCATTTCAATTTGTGTCAATGGGATGAAAATAGGCTATTGGTTGTGTCATTCAATTATATCACCTTCGCTGGTTTCCTGGAAGACCGCCAGCGGTTAATCTTCCTTTACAGCATTGATACTTTGTTGCACGATGGCCTCAGCTGCCCTCTGAGCAGCGATTCGTTCTTTTTGTTGCGACCTTGCTCTCAAGTAACCGGCAGCTCGGGCCTCATCGCAGAATCCTCAGGATCATATCATCACTAGGTTCCGCCTGCGCTTCCTTGCGTTTTTCTTCTTTAGCTTTCCGCATCGTCCCCAGGTTGCGGTTCATCATTACAGACTTGGACCGCTTAGCCATGGGCAAACCGAGGAGAAGCGCTCCCGATCCGGGGACGCCGAGGTTGACAGACTTTTGCTGCTGCTGCTGTGCCTTTTGGTTCGTGGCGGCCGCCATGCGTTCCGATGTACGGATGAGGCTTTCTGTTGACTCGTTGTAGAAGAAGCTGACTGATGGAGATCGTGATATTTAGGCGACTTCAGAATGTCTATTTGGACGCCTTGGGAGACGCCGTTTTCGTCAACGGCTTGGAAAAAGTAAATAGAAGCTGTTAAAAGGAAAAAATAAATGTTAGCCATGTGTTATATTTATCTTATCATCAATTGCAAAATGTGTGTGCCACTGCAAGAGTACCTTAAGCCACTTGAAGACAATATCAACCTCTGCTGCTGAAGTGGTTTCTGGTTGGATGGTTTATCCGACAGTGGAGGTACCAAGAGAGCCTCTAATGTGACCAACACTTCCTTCCATAGCCTCGTCATGACATTTACCATGGCCTGCTCGGTTAAGGTCTGATTGAGGATCTGGAAGTTTCGTTGAAATAGTCGAAGAGAGTGTAAGGGCTTGAGCAACAGATTGCTCAGAAGCAGATGGTCCGTGTACGACTGAGGTCGGCCGCCTCCGAATCCAGTCCGCGAGAAATAGCTCGACACAGCTGATATTGAAATACCGCTGGAGAGGAGAGATTTGAGCGTTGCCCGTGAGAGACAATGATGAATGTAGCGGAGCACTGGATTTACGAACGAGAATATGCCATTAGATAGGCTTGAAACTGAGAGAAATCGCTTGCGGGAGATTACAATAAGAAAAGCAAGAAGACTTGGAAGAAAAAAAATACGCTCACATCACGAGTCTTAAATTACTCACTTTATCCGTAATCAACCTTGACATATCCCTCTCCGTCCTCTTAAGGTTCGGAAAGTGCGACCAAAATAGAATTGTATGTCATCCGCTCTCCTTCCATGCTTACTTTCAGTAATAAACGGCCTTGTGTATCAAGATCCAGCCAATATTCCTTGAAAGAAAAAATTTGGCGGAAGCAGAAATAATGTCAGTGGATCATTTATTTCGACTAGCGAATTTGAACTCCATGGGCTTACCCTTGGTAAATAGTCACCGAAGAATGAGGGTCTAGTTTGATAGACGATCGACCAACGTAATCGTGGGACCCCACCGTATCGAAGTCCCAGATCGTAGCCGTCAGCAGTACAGGGCCTTGAGTAGTGATTTCTACCGTCTCATCGAACCTAGGGTTAGGGTGAATAGACCACTCTTGTCTTGGCCAATCTCTTGCGGAATTCATCCCCAAGACAACGTATGGGTCACTGAGGCCATTAATGTCGCAGGCTTTCAGGTCCTCTGCTTCAACGATCTTGATGGTGAACATGTAGTTGTTAACTTGACGCCTTGTTGATTATAGGGAGTGTTCTTTGCAATTATAGACGCGCATCTATCCACGTTGATAGACCTCTCTATAAGATCGAGGTGTTGAATTGCATATTCAACGTTATTGAATTTGACGCAGTCTGATAGATTATAGATGTTAATGGCTTCCTAACCAACGTATAAAGAGACCCCCCCCCCATTTCTTTTTTTTTCTTTTCTTTTTTTTTTTTTTTTTTTTTTTTTGGGGGGGGGGGTGTGGTTCGCCAACGAAGAATATTATATACTTACTTCTGGAAGAAATTGAAAGGTACGACTTTTCCTTGCTGTTAAATATGCAAAAAGCTTCTCCTTTTGCGTTTGGTTCTTAGCTGCCTCCTGTTCGGGTGTAAGTCTGTCCATTTCTTTGGTGAACATGGCTCAAGAATTTCGCAGTAATGTGTTAAACCGTTACCAATCGACTTGACAGGGCAGTGAAAAACCTCGCGCTCTGGAATTCGTCTGCCCACTGAAGATCTTTAACGTTTTGATTGATTGATTGAAGGAGAGGAATATATCGGAGACAGAGGACGAGTTCCGCTGATCCGGGATATAAGCAAAGCTTTTGCCTTCTGCGTCGGCGCCGCCATTATGTATTCTAAAGTTATCCTCTCTCACGGCTGCATCAACCCACCCGAGCACCTTTGAGTCCGTGATGTTAGCCAACGCCATACAAAATCTTGTACAATATCTTCCACGCTGAAGGGAACGGCTTATTCGGAAGCACTTGGTCGTAAACATCCCGAACTTCGACGAGTTTCTTGTACATGTCGAAGCATCCTGCATGTCAAGCTCCTCCTTCTTTCTTGAGCGACTTTGAATATCTCCTTGATAAGCTTTTGACAATCCTCGGCGAACGTAGGGAATATCACCTCGATGGTGAGGAATACAACGTTTATCTTTCCGAGCAGAGGTTCCGCGAATTTCTTGCTTAATCGCTGTGCAAGCCCAGGATTTTCTTCCCGAGATCGACGACGTGATACATATCCCACTCTTCCCTGTTATCAGGAATGCCTTCTAGAAGTGAACCGTAAATTTCGCCAGCTCGAACCTTGAGCCCTTCTTTGACTGATGAGATAAACTGCTCCATGTCTGCCCAGAAAATAGTGGATCTGTGTAAATGTGATTATCGAGGACATATTGTATGATGGTAATCGGAGGCGGTCGTTGGTCAAAACACTGCAGTATTGCATGGTACAGCTCACGCAACAACGCGTCATGAAAGCCTGCCAATGTTTTCCTTTGCATATTCTGGTCAGATATCGTCCATTCTTCCATGGTGTAGTGACGCTGCCGTGTAAGTATTCAAATGCCTTATCGACGGCGTCAAGGTCAAGTTTTCCCTCTGCATAGTTGTCTCGGACCGCATCTAGCAGAACGACGGCCTTTGTATAGTGAGGTATTCTCCACCTTAAGCAGCACTCCTCAATTAGGGCGACAGACTCCTGTTTAGGATCGGTAGAACATACTCCTCGCCGTGCGGGACGGCGACTTCGCCGGGGTTTTGCAGGTCGTATATCAGACACGTTTTGAACAGAACTCGAAGAAAGTTTCTCGCAGATGGCGGAATAAACGTGTAACTACTCTCGCGGTCGCCATAGCCGTTGCTCGAGGCGCCACCCGGGCTCGTCACGTCACCTGTGGGACTCTGAGTAGAGTGTGAAGTTGCGGATGTCACCGAACGAAGATCGAGATTATTGCTAACCATCTGGGCAATAATCCCTCCGACGGCCTAATCTCTTCCTTCTTCCACGTATCGTATCCGGCGTCTGTATCGAAATCATCGCTCGTGAAAGCTCCCGTGCGGTTGAGATTTATATTATCTGTATAAGTTCTTAGGTCTGACACTGCTGCCGCATCAGTCCAAGCAGCTTTGTTTTTGTTGATTTCGTTCTGCACGGTTGATATTGGGACCTGGAAGACGCGAGCCACGGTTTGGACAGGGGCATTTCGGATACGCTGTATGTAAGGCAGCCTCCTCTGTAACCTGCGTCGTAGCTGACAAGGACGAAGGGGAAGTTGTTGTAGCTTCTACCAAGTTTTGATCGTGCATGAGTAGCTTTGACTCGAGGGTGGATAAGCGCGTCACAAGCTCCGGGTGCCCCGATGCCCAGCCATTATCCTTCAAACACAGCAGGAGTAACCGGACGAAAAGAGCAATATGACGGTCGACAAGCAATCCGACATTATCTGGTGAAACACCAGCTACGCTGCCTGACTGAACTGCCGACGTCAGCTCCCTGGTAGCGTGTGCAACGAATATCAATATGAGATCCTCCGCTCTTCGGCTTTTATTCACGCTACCCCTCACTCGGTTCCATTAATTGGTTAAGGAATACGGCAAAGGTCCTCCTGATGTTCGCGTCATTGTACTCGCGGTTTGCTTCTCGGCCGGTAACAACACCTCCAGGCGTTTCTGCAGCGCCGTGAGGAACTCGACTTTGGGCAGCTTGGTGGACCTGCTGGCCCCGGTGCGGGTGAACTCCTGCATAATATCGGCGGCAGAGCTGGAATAAGATTTGCGCGCCGGCGCTGGTGCGGCTACCGTAGTTGTCACGCGGCGTCGGGGCTGAAGCAGGTAGCTTAGGAGACCAACCCTGAGGGCATAGCTGTAGCACTCTTCCGTTCCCACCGTGAATCTGCTGCGGCGATTGCCGGACATCGTAGACATTGCGCTCTGCTTGCGAGCTATATAGTTTCGAGAAGCGGTCGACATTTTTATTTGATTTTCTGGTTCGTGCTCCTATCCTTCTTTACTTCCTTCTTTCCTGCCTTCCTCCTTCTTGAGCCCTTAATCTTTGTGAGTGTTTACTAAGAACGAGGGGCGATCAGAGACGTGAACGGGGGAGATGGCGGTGCTTAGAAAGAGAGCTACCCGGCGACAAGCGGGGGAAAATAAAAGCGATGCTAGGGGGTGCAAAAGAGATCGTCAACAGCGCCGCCTACTTCCTGTGCCTCGCAGCAATAAAAATATATTAATATTCGTATAAGTAAACGATCTATAGCTTATAGTAACAGCAATAGGATAACGCGATGAAAAAAAAGGCAAAGTTGACGTGAACAAACGTGAACGAACGTGTTTTTTTTTTTTTTTTTTTTTTTTTTTTTTTTTTTTTTGGTGCCGATTTTCGAAAGCGTGATAATTTAATGGAAGAATATATCGATAACTTTTTGGACGCTACGTCCCCCACTCGTGTGTAATTCTATACCTATTTGGTATTATTAGGGGGAAGAAGCAACGACAATCCCCACAAAAAAATAAATAAATAAACCAAGTCTATAGTCCTTTGAGTAATATTATTATTATTATTATTATTATTATTATTAATTATTTTATTTATTATTTTCGTTTATCAGACTATAAAACTAAGAATAATCGATTTCCCCCCTTACAGGAGGAATAAAAATATAAAATAATATATAGAGAATACTTGCTTCGGACGCCGGAGGAGGTCATGTTTATAGTCAAGCAGTAAGTAATTATACTGAAGTATTCTTTGATGGGTAGCTCCCCAACTGTTCTCTCTAATTAAAGACAGGTCCAACGCGGAGCAGCAAGCAGCAAGCAGCACGTAGCAATGAGCAATGAGACGAGTACTGGAAGATACTTCCAACGATAGGAAAACTTATTCGATGAGACCTACTTAGTACTCAGTACCCTTCCTTCTCTTTTTGATCTATCTGTGACCCTTCCCTTTTCTTTTCTTCCAGCTATATATACCTTTAGTATATATCAAACTAATACAAAATAATATAGGACAATATTACTTACTGACTGTTATTACTATCAACTACTTAATAATAATAATAATAATAATAATAATAATACAAGCGCCTGGATTGAAAATAACATATCAGTAAGCTGGGTAGGTAAGTAAATACTTAAGCAAGTACTTAAGCAAGTAATAAGGAAATAGAGGTGGATATAGTAGATACTTAAGTAAGTTTTTGAACTCTTCGCAGAAATCGTTTGTTAAACTTTTAGCATTTGGTCCCCCAAGGTGCTGGTAGCACAACCAAACAGGCTGTTCAATAGGAAAGAACCCTTGTATATAGGGAAGGGTTTAGCGGGGCTGCCAAATCCATCGAAGTAGGCCAAAAAAAAAAAAAAAAAATTCAGCTCCTCACAAATCCGGACGACATATTATATGAACGAACACCTATTAGAAGTACCATTCAAGCTCTAACCAAACTAACAATTATTATATATCAACTTGCTACGTATATCAACTTGCTACGACCTCGTCGAAACCCCCCCCCTTTTTTTTTTAAAAAAAAAACAAAAGGATAAGCTGGTTGATAGAGTAGTAGATAGTGCTTAGTCTCGCTGTGCTGATGCAGCTGCGGCTGAGATTATGTTACTATTAGTTAAGCGAACAACGGACCGGTTTCATATCAAATGGTTACTGGCCAGAGAGGATTTTAGAGCTGTATGAAGCCCACTCAAAACAGTGACGTCGTTAGCTATACTACTTATTAGATAGCTAGCTCTCCTCAGCAACGAGTTAATAATGATAATAGCTGCACTTGAATGTAACATTTCCCCACCTTCCCCCCAGATCCGTTTAGGGGTCAATCAATACATGGCGACGTTGTGGCTCGTCGCCCATTAATAATAACAACAAGCTCTATATAGATTATTAAAATGGAGACAAATATCAGAACAGGGCCTTTGCTTTCAGCGCGATATTTTTTGGAAAAAAAAAAAAATTAAAGGAAAAAAAGGCGACAGATTTTAGAGCCTACACTTGCAATCGAGAGAGGGCGGAAATCGCCTGAGACTTCTCACAATCATTCGAAGCAACATTCCAATCGTCAAAATTCAAAGGGAATTCGATTCGTCGAAAAGTGCTCAAATAAGCAGAGCTTCGTACAAGAATAAAATCAACAATTTTTCACGGATCGGCGGGTAGGAAACGAAAAGCAGATGCCGTTGTGAGTATGGTTTGTTTACTCACCAGCGTCCAGTTCGGATCAACCGCCGACATCCAATTAAGAAGAAGAAGCAGCATGCAACCCCAGCAAATTAGGATACGTAGGTGTTCTGGGAAGAGGAGAAGTAAGTAAAACCAAAAAAATCAAAAAAAGAGACAAAGCGCAGTTCTCGCTTTGCGAGTCATCCATCCATCCTTCTTGCTTTTTTTTGGTTCGATCATGACTACCTATTAGTACCGCTTTCCCCCTTACAACAAAGCTTGGATCGTCAGAATTTCAGTCAAAGATAAGATACCTCTGGATATAAGGATGAAATAGGTCCTTGTGAACGTAGCACACAATTCACCTACTTGAACTCAATATAGGGTCCTCAGCCTTAACAGCCAAAGTGGTACCCAAAAAAAAAAAAAAAATAAATAAATTTGAGCCCCGTGGCCTCTGTTCTTGGTATCTGGTCACTTAATAGTAATAATCAATAATCAATAATAATAATAATAATAATAATAACAATATTAGTATAACTACAATAATAACATGTAGAGAGGCTTAGGCTTGATATCACGCCAGCAACCTATAGCTAGGGAAAATGAGAGCGTGCACCTGCGTTGTCCAAGCAGGTCACATGGCCCTTTAGACTTGATACTAGTTGCTTGACAGTCTCGAAGCAGATTTGAGCGTGTTTCTTACCTACTTAGTAACGATGCTTAGCACCCCGCGGATCATCTAAGTAGTACCTTTGGAATTTATTTATTTATTTATTTATTTATTTATTGATTGATTTATTGATTTATTGATTTATTGATTTATTGATTTATTGATTTATTGATTTATTGATTTATTGATTTATTGATTTATTGATTTATTGATTTATTGATTTATTGACCTTTTTCACTAAGTATTAATTACCAGTGCCTCCGTTATGAGGGAAAAAAAATCCTGGCCGCTGACTTTTTAGTTTCACGGACTCGAAGCGGTAAAAGTCGGCGTGAACCTACTTGATCGTTGTAAATTTACTCTAGGGTCGCTTGGGTAACTAAACACTTAGAAAGCACCAGAAAGCGATGCGTTTGGGCTATTATTTGATCAAACGTATATCTTATTTATCTATTCTTTTTTCGAAATTTCTTTTTTTTCTTTCCTTTTTTCTTTTTTTTTTCTTCTTTCCTTTTTTCCTTTTTTTTCCTGTGTGAGGGGGTTGGTGGTTCTGGTGGATATTTCCTTTTTTCGATTTCGTCATCATACATCATCGATATTTCGATTTCAACCAACAACCTGCGTCATAGGCGCGCATCAAAAAAACCCCCCCCAAAAAAAAAAAAAAAAAAAAAAAAACTTATACAGAGAAAGAGTATTTGTGATTTCGCAATCCAATCCAGAGGGCTTAGGATCTCCTTTGATCCTTGCAATATCGTCTCTTCCCTTTCCTTTTTCTTTTCTATACATACTCTTTTAGTTTCGTTTTGTCTTTTATCACCCCTTCTCGCTGCTAACGTTCTATAGTAAATATTTCCGCATCTCCGTACCCTCGTCTTCGTCGCCTTCGTCTTCTTTCAAATAAAACCCCCGCGCGTTGTGGAATTCCTATTATTTGAACAGGCATTTGCTGTAATATTGGTGAGCATTGGAAACCCAAGAAGACTGCGGCCAATTGGATTATATTCGAAGGAGGAAAATCAGGAGGAATCCCCTCCTTCCTTTTTTTTTTTTTTTTTTGAGGAATACCACGAGATCACTTTGTTCTCCCGGGGGTCAACGCTGCGGCAGGTAAAAAAAAAAATAAAAAAAAGATCAGCCTTTCTCTCCGAAAGCGCACGAACTCCGCCAATTGTTGATCCTCATGGTATATAACTTTGAGCGGGAATTTTACTCCTTCGACGATAAGTAAATAAGAATAAAAACTCTCAACTCCGTAACGGTTAAGAAAAGGAAGAGAAGTGGAGAAGACCGGAAAAAAATTTTCTTTTTGAACACTGAGTTTTTTTGAGACCACTTTAGGAAATCGTAATTTTAAATTTTTTTTTTTCCGACAAAATATAATTAAAAGAAAATAAAGATTTGTGTTTTTATTCAGAAAGATTAAGCGATATTTATTGATAAAGAGTGAAAGTAAAGCTACTTGAAGGCACAACCTTATATATAATAATACAAATTCTAGCGGATATATATTGTTGTGTAATAGGACTGTGCACGCTGGGTCGGAGTCTCCCCTCTTGGTTTGTATGGGGCCACCATATAAATAAGAAGGGAGTTACCATATAAGCTAATTCCTTTCACAAAACATTCTACTTCATATATCTTTTGTGCATCATGCTGTACCATGATAATTTATATTTTTTAATAAGACTAGATAATGTTTGTTTATAAATATTAAATACTTATATTAAATAAATGAAAACTATATTAATTATTTTTTCTGAGTAGCAAATATAAGTAACTATTTGAAAAATCCAACTACCCTAGTCACACCGTTTCCTCCCATGATGTTCAAGGCTGTCCTAGGCCAGACCCTTTTTTTTCCTCATGCAACCTTTTTTTTTTTTTCTTGATAGGTATCGAACGGCCTCTCTTACCCATTAGATGGTCTTACCTAACTTGATCTTTGCCAGCATGCCATAGTTCTACTATATACCAGAGCAACACGGGGCCTTTGTATAGGGCGATTTAGGTAGGGCGGTGATCACAGGTGGTAAAAGTAATAAAATCCTGTAAAAAGTTACATGTTGTTTATTAACTGGTCACAAAACCGCATCCTCCAATGCTTATTTGTTTTCCTAGGGAACGCTGAGTATTAATCAACCTTTTATTATCGGATTTGATCTTCACTTTGCTCTATTGCAGCGGTTTTTATAATATATTGTAAAAATTACTTAGGTATTAATTAAAAACTGTCTAGAGGATCGATAAAAACAGGGACCTGGTTAAAAAAAAAAAAAAAAAAAAAGCAAACAAAATAATAAGGAAAACCACAGGACTTCTTTTGTGTATTACAAGGGGAGAAAAAAACCAGTTGCGAATAACTAAAAAAAGAAAAGAAGAAAAAAAAAAAAGAGTTCAAGATCTTTTCGCGGCGGGAGGAGTCGAACCTCCTTATTTCTTTGCAAGTTAAAGACGCTTTACCCTTCAGCCTCGCCGCTAATCAGACCGCTACTCGGTGTCATCTTCAACGGGGTGATATCCAGAAGAAGATGTTTTGGCCTGCGCTCCAAGATACTCCCTAATACTCCAAAGCGTAGCCTGTTTTTTGGCCAACGTTAGTAAAGAAAGAAGCCAAATGCGGAGAAACAGCCCTTACTCCAGCGAGGGCAAGCAGGAGCCAACGGATATCCCTTGACCTATCCATGACAATGCCCACAGAGGTTTCGATACGTCCAAGCTCGCGTTAATCTCAGTCCTCTAAAATTCAAGTTAGTACAAAGTTAGTTTCAAGTTACAAGTTTTAAGAAAAAGAATAATAAAGAAAAAAAAAAAAAAGAAGAGAAAATAAAAGAAATAGAAAAAATAATAATAATAAAAAGAATAGAATAGAAGAAAAAAAGAAAAGAAGACTTACCTTATCCACTTATCGTAGAGATGGCGGAGATACTGCATTTTTCCGTCCAAGAACCTTTCTAAAGTAGGATAGTAAGAAAAAGTCAGAAAAGCTCCAGACCACTAAAGGGAGTAAGAACAGTGAAAAAAATAAGTATTCGTAGGGAAAAAGAATAGTACCTCGTCTTTGTCACCACAGTCGAGCTGCTGTCTCGCCTCCGGCGGCGGCGGCAGTGTCATCCTCCATGCCACTGGAGCGCTCCGCTATTCCCATCCGTGAGATTCTTAATAAAGGCGGAGGGACCAGCCATGCGCTTGCGACGGCGGGTGGAAGAGTTGGTCGAAGAGAGTGTGGTAGACGAATGCGGGTGGGAAGAGACGTGGTTTGGAGAGAGGAGGACGAGACGTTGCGCTGAACACCGAGGGGGCGATCAGTAAACTTGGGGAACCAAAGATGCGGACGAGGTGGGTTTGAGGAGTGGCTGGAACGAGAGAACAAGCTGTTTTTGGCTATTAAGTGGGAAGGGGGAAGAAAGTGACGTAACACTGCATGACTGGGTCTGCGACAGCAAGACATGAGGTGTGAAACATACGAATAACGGTAGAATAGTAAGCAGTGACGGTTTTTGGCACTAGAGTAATCTATACTTCTGCCAGCAAATAAAAGATACAAAAAGGTACTTGATAAAAAAGTGCCAATATATACTAAAGGGGCAATTAGCCGTCCATGAAAGACTATTTCCTGAACCGTAAAAAGAGACGGCCTAAAAAAAAAAAACGGAATGGAAGGTCAAAGAAGAACACACTCAAGCCTAATCGAGAGTTGGGCAAAGGTAATCTCGAAGCCTTATTATAATGTGCAAATAACTTTCCAAAAGTTATAATAATAATGGGAATATCTACTTCAGTAGTCAGGACTAAGTAGTACATAACATGAGGGAAGGGCGAAATACAACTTATATAACAGTGTATTTGCGCTCGAATTTGCATATACCAATCAATTTGAGTCCAATTCCCCCAAAAAGTTTGGATCTGTCGTGATGGTGGTGAGTTCCAATCAAGCCGAGCTTAAAAAAAAAAAATTTTTTTTCTAATGAAAAAGAGGAGAGATATAATGTATGATATATAGACTATCTCAACACAACCGCAACATTTTCAGGGCACATCGTGATAAGGCAACCGAAAAACAATAATAACAATAAATAATAAATATACAAATATATCCTAAGATATTTACTTAGTATATGTTACCATTTGGTAAACTTCTCTCATGCAAGCAGGATACCCTACCCTCCCGTAATACATGATGTTAAAAAGGGCCAAAACGGCCCACGTTCTGACGGTTTAACACATGGGAAACCAAGCAAGCAAGTTGGACCCTTTTCTTCCTCCTCTCTTCCTTCCTTTCTTTCCTTCCTTTCCATTCCTTTTCCTTTTTTTTTTTTTTTTTTTTTTTTTTGGGGGGGGGGGGGGTGATTCTCTTCATAGCATTAACAACAGAACAACAGACACAATCATAAAATACTTCCTTTTCCTCTCTTTTTAAGATCAAAGCCCTAAAAAATAATTTGGCCTGATTTTGCTACACGAAAATAAACGGGGACGTCATTTTTATATTATTATATCCAAGTACTTCTGATATAATATATTATCATGTTCATACTCATCATCATCCACTATATCTTCCTCTTCCTTTTTCATGTTTAACCCTTGTCGGTCCTTTCAAACCACGCCCTACTGAATATCACTGTGATCTTCAGCAATGATGATAATTTATCTTTTGTACATCAATCACCCCCGTTGTCCCAAGTGACTGATCCCTCCCTCTACTACAAATTTGTCTATCTAGCATCTCTGCTAGTGATTATAGACATTCGCATACCGGATGTACCTCAGAAATCGAAACACGTATGATGTAGGTAGCTAATCGGCGTCGATACAATCAACCGTAAAATTCGCAGTTAGCTTTTGGTTTTAGCTAAGGCATTTGGAGCCTTAGTCCTGGTAGATCCATTTAAAGAGAGGTACTTTTTTTTCCCTGTAATATTGATTCCAAAAAAAAAAAAAAAAAAAAAAAAAACGTCGCAAATTATAGCAGGAGGCCGACTTGACTCGATATAGCGCAGTCGTTGGACTTGGTAATATACCAATTTATTCTCAGCCAATCTAGTGCAAGGTTAAGTATCAATTGCAATGATATTATCATCATCGTATAATTTCAAGATTCCACCTTCCGTGTTTAAGCAGACATAACAGATATACAATAACGATAATAATATTAAGTAATAGTAAATGAAAAAGAAAGATATCAAAAACTTTCTGATATGGCTTCTTTCTCACCCTAAAGTGTCCCACTTGCTAAGCAAAGTACAGCTGTAGCAATTCCACACCTGATATAAATCTCTCTATAGTTGGGGAGAAACAGAATGATATCGATTAGACTGACTTCCTATAATAATAATAATTCCATTAACAATATAAATGTTATATTGACTCTTCAGTAGGCCAGTTTAGAAGATAACAGAGGGAATGCGTCTTTTTCCCTATGGCAAGCACACAAGGCTTCACAGCTAGAGGGAATGAAAAAAAAAAATGACGATCAAAAAAAAAAAGAAAAAAGTAATAATGAATCAATGGAGTATCCTTTATGTATAGATTTTGATTTTCCCATTCACTTACTTCACTTTCACTTCCTTTCTAGCAGCAGCATCAGCATCAGCGTGGAGGCAACGGGGGCACCTTCCACCGTCGATTCAGTGATATACTTACTTCTTCTTGTCTTCTTCCTGTTAGGAATAATTTCAAAGAGGGAAAAAAAAAAAAAGAATTGAAGAAGAACCTGTTGTTTTTTCTTTTCTTTTTTCCCCTTAGAACCCTCTCTCCCTAAACAGAAGGATCTCTTCTATTTTTCTTTTCCCACATTCATAGTTGCTATACTACTCACTACTACATAGGTAACTTTCACTTCCTTTCTTTCGCCTCTTCTCCGCCTCTCTGTACTAATTTTTTTTTTTTTATATTTATGTTCTTCCTTATTTATTCCTCGCTTTGGCACTTTCTTTTTTCCCCCCAAAATTCCCACACCGAACAGAAAATTTCACCAGACAACTCAAAAAGAAAACCTTAATAATAATATATTGTATGTGTATCCTTAATCGAACTGAATTTGTATGCAGATGTAACGCTTTAAAAAAAAAAAAAAAAAAAAACCCTTATATATTTCATACGTCCTTATTTTTCTAAATTTCTGAATCGCCCTACCTTTTTTCTTCTTCTTACTTTCTTTCTTTCCCGTCCTTCTACCCTTTTCCTTTTCATTTCTTTTCTCTCCCTGTTTCTTTCCCACTCCTCTCCAATTATATATATAAATCCATTATCTCCTATACGACGGAACGTCCCTTCATCTTTTTTTTCCGGAACCATTCTTCGAATATCGCCGCTGTGGAGGGAACGAGTGAAACAGTCGAGATCGTTAGCTTCACCAGGGCAGAATTTTAATATCTTTTTCTTCGACACCAATTTCCTCGAATTTTTCCTCGAATTTTTCCTCGAAATTTCCTAGTTCCCGCGACCATCATCATCGTTGCGTTGCGTTGCTGCCCTTTTCGAGCGTTTGGAGAACTCGAAATTTCGAGGTTCGGTGGATATATCTTTGGGGGTGGCCTTGAATATTGACAATTCCGGAAGAGGTGATAGTGTAGTGTAGACTTGGAAGGTGACGAGAAGGGTCTCGTGTGCGAAAGACCCTGTCAAAATTAATCGTTTCCAAGAGGAGGAAAAAAAAATCATGGCATCGAAACATTCCCAAGCGGCTCCGGTAACAACATCAATAAGTAGACGAGATTCCTTTCAAAAATCACCCGACTCTCTACCCTCTCCTCACGAAAACGACGACAACGACGTTGGGTCCTTGACCTCGACGAGGACGAAATAGACGCAAGAACGATGAGTCCAAGAAGGAATAGCGAAGAAATGGAAAAGTATGCAATGGAAGCAAAAGAAATATTAGAACAGTAAGAGGCCTTCGCTTTCCAACTACCCAGACACGCAGACTTCTCTTTCTTTTTTATTTTATTATTTTTTTTCTTTCATACTTCTTAGGTAAATAAACTGACTACTCAACCTTGTTTCCACAGACAAGCCAAATTATTACAAGATTCATTGCTTGCCCTCTTGGATCGCGTCGACAAAGTTCGAGAGGAACACGATAAGCTTGAAGGAGAGAATAAATTTCTCCAAGACTACATTGGTCACCTTATGCAGACTAGTAAAATAACAGGTTCTGGCGTCAAGTCAAGTTCGAAAAGATAAGACTTTGTTCAACCTCGCTTCCAACAACTTTTTTTTGTCCGGTATATCAGGCATGATGAAAGAGTTCAAGGAGCCGAAGGGGAGAGAAATGGGAGGAAAGTGGACTGGCTAAAGGAAATAACTTGCACTTTCGATGCCACCGTCCACTATTCCTGGCGATCTTCTGGAGTAATCTGTCAGATCCACCCTGAGTCGTTCAGTTCGCGGAGTACAACGGCTGATGATCTGGATTGTATATCTGTCACGGTTCGTTCGTTGTAGGCTGGAGTTGTCCCGGATTTCGATGCTGCTCACGCCTACGCCTCCTCGTCCTTCCATTAATCTCACCTACGTCATCTGACCCTTTTTCATCACGACCGAACCTTACATATTTACCTATAATTATACACAGTTTCATTCCTATTTTATCCGTTTACCTTTATATACTCTTCACTAATCAGTGGTTACCTTATGACTATTTTTCATATTACGCACACTCGCTATTTCTTCCTCAATTCTCCTCCGATAGACTATCCCTTCACTTTTTCAACGTACAGTTTGTGTCTTACCTTCTTTTATTCCCCTTTTCTTTTCCTTTTTTTATACGGGTTTCTTTCCAAGAAAGAAAAAAAAGTATACGGCGTTTTTGCCTGGGTCTTCGTTATATTTGCGAGTTTCTTAGCCTGGAGATATTCTTATTTTGTCGACGCCTATGCTTCTCCTCGATGCTTGATTCTTGGAGTGGTTTCGAAGCATCCCTTCAGCGTTTTATTGATTCAAAGCTTAAAAGAGAAATATCCATGTGATGGAAGTTGCTACCGAACACGTCACCGTTCAGTTGCTCTTCTTTCTTTCTACTATTTTCTTTTCTTTTCTTTTTTACTCTTAATTTTGGTTATAGGCTTCCGTTTTCTGAATTCCTTTCCCCACTTATCGCGGTGTCTGGATTACATTCGATCATACAGCAGGGAAATTTCACATTTCTTTTCACAAGGACCCAAGTATTAGCGGTAGTTTGAGAACAAACTAACTTGTTCGCCTTTCCGTCATATTTTCAAGCGGGCGGCTTTCTTTATATTTACTCATAAACGACTTCAGACCATTCAAGCATCTCGCACTCGAGGCTGTAATGTTCATAACACTTTCAGTGTCTGTTCATTCACCTCGTTTCATACCAATCTTACGCTCTCTCATCTCTTCCTTTTCCCTTCCGCCCGCTTTAGTCTATTCCATTATCATTCTCTTTTAATTATCTATTTATCTAAACTTTGGCTATAGGCGTGTATACTAAAATCACATCGGTGTTTTTGTCAAAAAATTTTTTTTGTATTTTCCTGTTCTTCAGCGTTGGTATCTGAATGATACATGTAAAAAGAATTTTTGAGCTTGTTTATCATGAGATGGAAAAAAAAAAAAGTAGGAACCTCTTCTTTGGTGACCACTTGAGATTTGCTTGTATGCACCTCGGAATTTCTTCATGCATGTGTATAAAGGTAAAAGAAGGACCAGTGACATTTCAGGTACACTTCGTAGAGATTTATAAAAAGCTGTACGTACGAAATTTCTGGCTGTACCGGGAAAAATTGCGTGTACTTTCGAAAGGCTTCGCAGCGGAATTTTCGTTCGATGTCCTCTTTTTACACGTTCACGCCATTAATTCGCGATGTTATCAGGTGATAGCCGCCGTTGGTGTTGTCATCTTGCGAAAAAAAAAGGTAAGATTTACGGTCAAGTGAATAAGCTGATAAACCTAACCCTTAGAAATTAAGAATTAAGAATTAATAATAAAGAAATAGTAGAATAATTAGAGGATACTTACAATAGATACATCAAATAGTTACTAGTGATAGCACTAGCTATTAATTAGCTAATATTCCGAGTTTGGTATTTTGGCGTCTGTTGCTTAATTTACTTCCAAATTCTGGATTGTTTTTTTCTCCGCGAGTATTTCTAGAAAAAAAAAAAACAGGCGTAGCCGGCGGATTACAGAGTCCGCGTGAGCTTTCGAACAGCATCGCCGCTATACATGATGTTCAAAGAGGCCCTCGAAAAAAATCTATAACGTTTCGCGGAAAGACTCACGCATGCATATGCGTACGCAGTAGATATAGGATATCTAATTTTTGATAGGCTTATACTTGTTATACATACTTACATGAGGTAGTTAGAGAGCTCGAGATGGGAGAGGCGTTGTACTGCGGAAAGTCACGTAGGTGTGTGGGTTATTTGTTTCCAAATACTTCTCATAAGGGCGAGCTCGAGCTCTCGAATAGTTTGGCGGCAAATATTCTGTAGCTTACCATAAGGTATCAAGAGTAATAGCTGGTACTAAAAAAAGGGGTATTTGATACTTGTTTACTTTTTTTTCCCCCATATAGATTATTATAAACACATCTAGTCTTATGGATATTATCTGCGGAGGTACGAATTCGCGGATATCTGTTACGTAGTACTAAGAATACGGACGGTCTTGCTCTGGCGGACTGTAGCAGGGCTAAGCAGAGCTCATAATTCAAAACATACACACGGATCTCTTGCACAGTTGCATACTTTCCCTTCAAGGAATGTTGATTCTCGATCTCTCTATTTTTTTTATTTTTTATTTAAATTTTTTTATTACAAAAAAAAAAAAGGGAGAATACTTTATTAATTGGCGGTGAAGAGATCATTATAATATAGGAGGCATTTGTATATAAACAACTTCTCAAACAAAAATCTGTAATACAACCGTAAAATTTAGTATATAAAAGACTACTACATATATTATGTTAAGCTTACCTTTATAGAATTTCTAACGTAATTAACTATTTTATATATATAAAAATATTACTCGGAATTGTGTCTAAGCAAATACTTAGCTTAGATGCTTATAATATAAGAAAGAGATCGCGATCGTTGGTAATAAGTAACTATACTTATATTTGCCTTTATAAAATAATATACTTAGCATTTGCCTTACCGCTTAAAATAATATAAGAGACTATGCTTCTTCACCGCCAATAAATACGTATTGTGCGATGGGAAAGATGTTACAAGTAAAAAACGTCCGAGCTCTAGCTTTAATTCCACGAAAGGATTTGACGTAGTAACTAACCACCTAAGTAAAAGTAGTTGAGCATATAGCTAAACTATAGCTATAACAAATCAATTAAATAACTTAGAAGTTTTTGTAACATTAGAGCTTGCGAGGAGAATATGTGCACCGTAGCGTCCCATCGCATATGGCACTATCCGTATAATTACTCTACTGGGATGTGTTGTGTTGTCTTCAGGAGGTATAGATAAGAAAGAGCTCCTGAGGAGAAAAAAAAGAAAGAAAACTCGGAACTTTCTTGTGCACTTACTAATTTGATACCCTTTCTCTAAACCCCCCACGTCGGCCGCTTATCAAAGTGAGGTGAGTGATATATTGGATCCCATGGCCATGTCAAGCGAAATGAAGACGATAATAATAATAGATAGCAAAATACCAGTAAATGGAGCTTCTAAAAAAAAGTGGCAACCTTGCATTTCACATCCTTGGCCTTGCGACGTGTATTTTAAAAAAGGATGAGAGACAGAGAAAGCCGATTAGAGAGATTGGCACCTTCAGAAATTTGCAACGTTAGGACAGATACTTGAGAATGCAAGCCGTATATTGTGATACTATAGGCTTTCCTGGATTGATTGATTTCCGAGGGACTGGTTCCCGCTGTGTCCAACCAATGCGCGTTGAGAGTTTACAATATAATGACAAGAAAAAAAATGATAGACACATCCTCCATTTCATTCGCTTTGCGAAGGTTCGGTGTTCAAAACAACTTGACCCTTTCCTTGTTTTCCATCCGTTATCCGCTTCCCCCCGTTCTTCCTCTTTATATAGGAAGATAGTTTCCTTGTTATTAACATGGAAAGTAAGTAAAAATATAAGAACAAAAAAAAAAAAAAACCCCTCCCCATAATAATAGATATAATAAGATAAATTACAATAAAGACAAAAACACTTTTGTTACAGTCACCCCTCCCTCTTTCTGAAGGATGTATAGGTATCGAGGCAGATAGGCTGCTTGCTCGTACTGTTGCACCATTGAGCGCGCCGATTCTTCAAACTGAACTCGATCAGCTGACGCATACGACGGCGGCCGTCTTTCCTCTGGCTCTTCCCTTATTGAAGGATGCTGCGGCGGGTAAACTTCCGAAGGTGCTGATAATACCGACGATGTCGATAAAGTTTCTTGACTGCGACTGCTATGGACAATGTGGCGTACCATCGCCTCGTCTCAC
Source organism: Pezizomycotina sp. ARF18 (assembly GCA_002224055.1). Lineage (NCBI taxonomy): Eukaryota > Fungi > Ascomycota > Pezizomycotina sp. ARF18. The sequence continues at coordinate 69,177 of AZLU01000129.1, forward strand.
CCGCTGTACTTGTCGCGGTCGAGGACTGCAATTCCTCCCGGCTGGCATTCCGCTGTAACTGTTGCTGGTGTTGCTCCGTGCGCCTAACCCAATAAAACTGGTTAGGGTTAACGCGAACACTCTGCCCCATAGACCATAAGCTGGTGGTGGGGCTGGTAGCTTGCGGTTTGGATCGTCATTATCGTCTAACAAAGCAGCCGTGGCTGTCCGGTACTTCCTGAATTGGTATCGGTTGCGCTGGTTGCGCATAGCCGAGGGGACCCGCATACGATATAGGCCGAGACCATGTGTGACATTGAGGACGTGGAGAGACGTTGGTTGTAGTTATAAGGCTTTGTAGCAATTACGCAGAGTCGGATTAAGGAGTGGCAGAAGAACATAGCCGATATCAAGATGATTAATATTAGGGCAACATGTAGTTCTTGAGTGGCTAAATGGCGGTTGATAGCAAGTCCAAGATCTGAATAGAAGCGTTAGAAGAGAATTCTCTTACAACAAACAAAAAAAAAAAATAATTCAAGTTTGAAATGAAAGGAAGGATATATATATCAAGCAAAAGAAAAGTCTCGGGTCGAATGAAGGAAGCCTTGCATTGATAAGAATGTATACTTACATAATGAAACGATACCAGCAATAGAATAGTCCATACGAACAGTATGATGACCCTGGTTTTCAGTTCAGCCGTTTCCACCATTGCTGGAACTTGATTGTCCCGTGTCTTCCCGGCGTGACGAAATTTCAGTATCGGCCTCGTCCGGGAGTCCTCTCGAGCTGTAATTGCTCGCAGCAGTCTGAGGTCTGATATGAAGACCGGGAAATTCGATGGTGCTGCTGGCGGCGGGGGCAGCTGCGGTGCCGCGGGTAGCGAGGCACCGGACCCGCTTCCTGGGGCTGGCGGGGCCTCGGAGCTTGTCCCCTCCAATCCGGTAGCCTGTCGAGAACGGAAAGCTGTAGCCTTCCAAAAATAGGTCGCTGAACGCTCTCAGTCACTTGTGCGTTTGGCGACTTCGGGCCGTCTTCTACGATAGCCTTGTAGGGGCCGGCGCAGCCCCCTGTCGGTAATAATTTTCATCCCGCGTCCTTCAAAGGACTCGCGTACTCGGGGTATTGGCGTTGACGACATATTCAACTCCTTTTCCCTTTAAAAGTTTCCCCCGACAAGAGGGAAAGATACGCATATAACAAAAGTCCAGAAACACAAAAAAAAAAAAAAAAAAAAAAGAAAGAAAGAAGAAAAGGAAGGGAAAAACCACTCGTGAAAAGGAGCACGAATAGAAAGAAAAAGGCCGATTTGAGTCGTTCTAATCGGCAAATCCTCTGGAGACGCAAGCTAAGCTGAAGAGCTTATACACAGAGCCAGCGAGACTGAGCCTAGGCGTCATATAATATATACGTTTTCCAGCCGTACAGCGAACGGAATGAAATGTCGGACCGGCCGGCGTATTGAAGGAGAACGAAATCCTCGAAAACCCGTGCTCTTATTTTTTATGGCTCAAATGAACGGATGCAAGCGGAGACATTCAGTAGGATACTGATGGATAACGTTGTTATACTATAGTATTAAATTAGGACGAAGATTGCCCTCCCTAATAGTATAACCACAACTATAAGCAGGAAGCCAAATTATTAGCCCCAATTCGTAAAGGTAAGTGTGAAAAAAAAAAAATTAGTAATGGGACTTACTGTGGTTGTCTTATAATAAGTATTGTCCTACTCTATTTCCCCGTTCATCCCACGCTGCTGGCTAGACAATTCCCTTGGTACGCAATTTTGGTAATTGCACATATCCTCTTTTAAAACACTTCCCAGAAATCGCTCCCGATCAATTGAGACGAAGATAATGGTATTGGAGAAACGCACGAAGAATCTAACGAGGAGAAGAGACGAGAAGCCGCGATTCAAGAAGATACAAAAAAAAAAAAAAAAAAAAAAAAAAAAAAAAGAAAAAAGCGAAGGCTTTGAGCAAAAGAACGCCAAAAAAAAGAAGGGACAAAAAAGGACAAAAAGCACAGCGAGAGAATAGAGACGCAACGACAGAAGTCCTCCAACGAGTTCTTTTAGAAAGTAAAATAAAGTTTTTTTAAAATAAAAAAAGAAGAGAGAGAGAGAGAGAATGAAAGGAAGGTAAAAGAAAGGAAAGGGAGAAAGGTTAAGGAAAGGAAGGGTGAATATTGTCTGGGAAAAAAGGAGCATGAAGAGAATGTAAAAACAAGAGTGAGAGGAGGGAGGAAAGTCTTCAGGCGCGACAAGAAGGGGAGGGGAGAAAAGAAAAAAAAAAGAAAAAAAAAAAGCACGTTATACTCCAGACATCTTACTACTATACCTTTCACCTTTTTACCTTTTACTACAACTCCCCGCTTGATAGGGTCTACATGCACCCTAATCTTTCTATCTATCTCTTCGGCACCCCCTGGTTCTGTCTTCCTGGCGGGACTTCCCCCCTTTCGATTTTGCCAATTTCAGCTTTCGTGGTTCCTGTATCCTTCTACGGAACAGCACCCGTACGCACATGAGCGGTCACGGTTAAATCGGACTACCCTAAAGAATACGCAATTATTATTGTTCTTTTAACCGGCACGACTATATTGGAACGAATCAAGGGGTCAGATGTGATAAGAAGTTGGTAGTGGCGGACTGGTAGTGGGGTATTATCTGCGCTGTAAGCAATACTCCTAATTTTCAGGAACAGCAGCAGTAGGAAAGAGGAATAGTAGTAATTTAAGTGGTGCGGAAAAGGGGCCGTTTGAAAAACGACTTTGAAACCACACGCAGGAAGGGAGAAAAAAAAGGAAAGAAAGTAAAAGGCACCACCGGGACACCTCCCATTGGTTCACTCCAAACGTATCGAAAACCAATGAAAACCGTCGATGTAACGATATAAGACGACGAAACTATACAGAGCATGAAAGTGCATTAAGCATCCATTCTCTGGTTAACGCTATTATCTTCCACTTGTAAGCCTATTTTATTGAATTTTTTTTTTTTTAATATATATACAAACAAGTAGAACTTTGGTGCGTGTGCGTGTGCGTGTGCACATGCAAGGAATTCGGGAATATAAGAGAGTTGTTTATAGATACCGAATTATTACTATAAATTTAGCGAACTTCCAAGAAAGAACGATCTCGGCGACATCCATATATACACACGCACGAATTTGTAATGCTTCATAATTCTATATGTATACGAACCTTTTTCCCAAAGCATTCAAATTGCGACTTAGGCATTTGATCATATACAATGCAATCAAAGCCTATAAGGCGCCTATCCATGGTAGTACAAAACTGGTATTGCAAAAGTCTTCTATCGCAGGTTTCAGCTCGGGTTTAGGCAGGTAAGTTTATTTTTCTTCTCTTCAAGTCTTAGACATAATTATTGGCAATTGAGCAAAAAGCACGGGCACGACAAGAAGGCTTCTAGAAAAGAAACGAAGAAGAGGGGGGGAAAAAAAAAAAATAAAAATAAAAAAGGTGAAAAGCAAGATAGAAGCTGAGAAACATGCTAGGAGTTAGGCCATCTGAGCTATTTTGGGGAATTGTCTATAAATTTTCAACAGCGCTGGCGTTGCTCAATATTCTGGCAAGGATTTTGTTACTCCATGTTTCTCGCCAGGATCAAAGAATCCAGACTGATTTCGGCCACCATCTTGGTTAGTGTGTTTTGGACTCTTCATTTATTTAATCGACATATCTGATAATATTTTATAGAAAGTAGTATTTGCCAAGCTTGTTTCACAAGTTTTTGATCTAGATATATATATAAATATTAAATCGTTTTCGCCCTCTTGTTTGATTTCTCGGTCTAGACTTCTTTTATTGTTTTATTTCTGATTTCATTCTTACATCGCCTTCCCGTTTTTTCCACCATTTTTGCTGGAGAGAAGTGGTTTCTCACGAAATTCCTTGACATGAGATTTCAACCCACGGAGCAATCTCCCGAGTACGTGAAGAGGCGCACACGATCCCATGTGCGACAAAACCTTCCTGGAAGCAATTCGAAAGAAAGAAAGTTTAAACATAAGGAATTCCGTTTATCAAGGACGCCGAAGTGATATCTCGCCATAACTAGCTCTAGCAGGAGGAAAATATATGTTGCTACGTACAAGCGAACTCACATTGGATAAACGCTTGGGGAAATAAAAAAAAATAAACAAAACTATTATTAGTTTTATGAGCTAACTTTCCGAGCTCTCCAAGCATCAAGTTTTTATCCGAGGACGCAGAGACAACTAACCGGGAACACAGATATAATGGTTAGTGGAATTGCAAAATGAAGTAAAAGAAAAGTATATAGAGAAGGGTATTCCGACGTTCGCCCTCCCCCGGAGGAGGTAATTTTTAAATTTTTTTAAATTTTTTAAACTTTTTAAAAAAAATTTTTTTATTTTTTTTTATTTTTTTTTTTTTTAAAAAAAAAGTGCATACTACCCGCACTATCCAAAAAACAAACAAAGAGGAGGATTCACTATAGGTTCTGATCCTGGCATAAACCTGACATCGTTGACTGTGGCCTTTGTGACCGGGAAGCTTATAGAGTATCTTCTTGAATCTTCGTCCATACAACCACGCTCCTATCGCCGCTGCCCAGCTGCGATTTGTCGCCCTTTGGAGACCAACTCGCCCGGATAAAATTTTTGTCCAACCCGGCCGGTGCACTTCATAAACCTTCAGTAATCTGTCCGATGCGGCGAGTGGCTGGATGTCCCATGTCCGCACGGTGTTATCCATAGAATTCGAAAGTAGCTGCTGCCGTCTGGAGAGACTGCAAGAGAGGTAATAGTATCGTGGTGTCCTCGTAGAAGGCTGGAGGCGCCCGGCTTGCGCAAATCCCAAACCTATTATGAAAATAAGAAAAAGTTCTCGTCAGTTTTTCAAGATTTACATAGCGAGAAAGAAGCCCTTGCTGTTTTCGCTCTTCTTTCAGACTGGAAGGACTAGGTTAGAAATTACCGTAATATCATTTATCCCCTGTATACAGTTCATTTCCAGCCTCGCTGACCGCTAGCGCTGTAATCGGAAAGCTAGTTTCAATGTAATCGACGGCTTCCTTCGATCGAGGGTCCCAGATTCTATGCTTCCGTCGTCGCTCCACTGAATATCAATTCCGGCCCCGTCTGTTATATCGAGCACATTGACGAAATTCTCATGGCCCACATGACGCCTAACTCTCGTTCCAGTCTCCACATCCCAACTTGCGACGAGGAGGTCTGCCGAAGCAGAAGTATATATTGCGGGAATCGCGCGACCACTGTAAGTCCAAGACCGCTCCACGATGTCCGGTCATCATACCGTAGTTCTCGCATTCGCCGTGTGTATTCCATAATACTGGTAAACAGGGTAATTTGTTAAAAAACAGGCGAATAATAAAGAAAGATAGAAAAGGCGAACTTACATATTGCTTTGTCAAATGAGCCAGACGCCATGTGTTTCCCACTCGAATCGAACCGTACGGCGAACACCTCGCCCTGTGTTGAAGTATGATGTCAGCTTTGTATGTAAGGGGTAAGGCCTAAAGATAAATCTCTCGATGACTCTCGGGATGTTGTCTGAAGACTTCGAAACATACACCATGACTAAAACAAAAATTAGCGTTAACTCAAAGGCTCGACAATTATATCACCCTCGAAAGGCGATTCTGTTAACGCCCAAGAAGCGCTAAATCTGTAAGAAAGAGTCACACGAACCTGCCAATTCCATTATAGGAGCTTTTAGCGAGCTAGTCCTGGGAACCTACGAAACGCCGACGATGTACAAAGGTTAGCAAGTTCCATCTCGACAGCATACATAGCTGGCGCGGAAAAGCCAGTGTCGGCCAGTAAACAGAGCGACAACTTACGGATTTTATTAGCGCTCCAACTGCGGAACCCTGTCCCGGAGACAGTGAGGCCGACCCGGCATCGCGAGGGACAGATTTTTGTCTCTTGACAAGTTGATTCGAGGTTGTTAGGTAAGCAGAGTCATCGCTCGGCGCTTTCCGTTTATCCGTTGCCATGCTGAGAAGTTATTCGATGATATTACTTAGATTGGTTTAAGACGGGAAGAGTATATCTCGATATATTCGTGCGCTTGAGTTGAGCCGAAGAGCGGTGAAGATTATTTTATTTTATTTTATTTCATTTTTTTCATCCTTTTGGGAACAAGGGCGATACCTCGTCTGGTTTTGTTTGCCAAGGATACCAGTAACTCTCTTTAAAAAAAAAAAAAAAAAAAAAAAAAAAAAACGCGACTGCACCCGCCAAGTTCTATAATCTTTTATCCAGGCTCGGAACCGGAAAAATAAAAATGCGTAACTTGCATGCTTAGTATTAGGCGTGTTTCATTCATTTTCTGGATCTGGCAAGCTCTCAACTACTTTACTTACTTTCATACGTAACTCACTATCACTCTCTTCATCGTATTAAACAACGTATCATCGATTCATTTATCGATAAAAGCTAAGCATGTCTTCGGCAATGAGAGCTCGGATGGGAGAAGAGTAAGTCGAGCTCTGCTATAAAACGGCCTTCCATCTCCCTTCCAGTGTTCCATTGCGGGCGCAGGGATCCTTCCTTTTTTTTTACCGAGTGCTGATATTGTCCTTTCCGACGGCATCAGCGTTTGGAAGACGAGGATTGATAAAGTGGTTCGTTGGAGGAATTTCTTCCCTGCAAACACAATGCCAAATGCTCTGCTAATACTGCGCACTTGTGCTACCCTTTATTATTCGAATCCGGCATAGAACGCGGAGCTTGTAACCCTCACATATGGCTCGATCGTTGCCCAGCTCTGTAAAGACTTCGAGGGAGACTATGTCGAAGTCACAAGCAGCTCGAAAAAATGGGGTACAATATCGGCCTTCGACTGATAGAGGACTTCTTGGCAAAAAGCAACATGCAGCAAAAGTGCGCGAGCTTTAAAGATACTGCTGAGGTTATATCAAAGGTGTGATCCTTAGTTCTATATTATAGCCCCAACGATGGCGGCTTTGAACCTCTGAATAACGAAGCCTAGCTAAACTCTTCGTTTTTTTTTTTTTTCCTCTCTTTGCTGAAACTTATAGGTGGGGTTCAAAATATTCTTAAATATTACCCCCGCGATTACAAACTGGAGCGCCGACAATAAGCAATTCTCTCTCATGTTTGAAGAGAATCCTTTGGCCGATTTTGTCGAGCTACCCGATGACGGAAAGGCCCAGACTGAGCTGTGGTACTCTAATATTCTCTGTGGCGTGCTTCGAGGCTCATTAGAGATGGTGGGTTACATTGGTTTCGCAGTTTCTTCAACTTTTTCCTTTTGCGTTGAGTCTTGATTATTGAGCGATTCTGTTCTAACTTGAGTGTCTTGAAATGCGTTAGGTACAAATGCAAGTGGACACACACTTCACAAGCGATGTCTTGAGAGGTGAACGATACGACGGAGATGAGAGTAACACTCATTCGGTATATTGAAGATGAATTGCCTGCGGATGATGAATGAAGAGATTTATTTACGCAATTTTCACTTCTTTTCTGCTCTTGTTCTTGTTTTTATCCTTCTTTTCTTCCTAAATTAATCTCTAAATAGGGTGTAATATTTACTTCCCCCTTTCCCCCCCTTTCCTTCCCTTTATTCTTGTGGATGTTGCGAATGCGGGCGGTGTACTTGTGTTTTCAGCTTTGGAGATATAAACATTGTATTTTTCTCGTACTTACAGCGCTGGTAGTCAACAGTAGTAACGAGAAGCCCTAATATAGAAACGTAGTACGAATTTACGAACGTCAAAAAATTATAACGTTCCTTAATCAGGTTCCTCTTAGGATAAGCAGTACCAGTTTTTTTCCGGGAGAGTCTGAGCGAGACTAAGCGGTACCCTTTCAATACCTTGTTATATATGCCCGACACAAGGAGGGATTAGAGCGACCAAAATTTGTACGGGGCTTCCAGGGTCACGTGAATAACATGTGACCTGAGTCATTATGTCGGGCATCTCATAGTGAGTCCCAGCGAACGTATCGTGTGTTATACACCGTAGCTATTGGCGTAGTCGACTGCTAAATCACGTGATAAGAATAGAACGGGACGTTGCAACTAGAAAATAAATACAATACTTTGTTTGGGTAGACAGGTATGAGAAGTACAAATATATTGTATAATTGGACACGATATATAAGTGCAATTTCTATTTGCTCTGGTCTGGTGCCACCACTCATAACTGTTTCTAGACAATACTTAGTATTGTACCTTTTTCTTCGGGCTGGAATCCTTTTCTCCCAGTCTCTCGTGCTGTACCCGCTCGGAGACTGTATTTCGGTACGTTTACCTGGTATATACATTAATTATATACAACGAGAAGATACCTTCTTTTAGACCCTTTTCTTTTTTGGGGGTTTTGATAAAACAAATCAAAATAAAATTTATATAATAATATAATTCTCACCCACCTTTTTTTTCCTCTTACAAACTCCCCTTTTCTTTTTTTTTCTTTTTTTTTTCCTTTTCTTTTCATTTCTCTCAATTTTTCGTCCCTCTTTCTTTCCAGACTTGTCGTTGTTTACAAAAGGGGTTGTTGGGAGGCTCCATTCAATATCATTTTGTTATCTTTTTATAAATATATATATATAAACAATCTCCTTGTCATAATATATATCCACTTTTCCCCCAGTAACAATAGTCTTGTTCGGAAGTTGCTGCCCGTTTTCCTCTTCATTGCTTGAGTATATTATTTTCCTTTCCTTTTTTTTTTTTTTTTTTTTTTTTAATTTCCTTCTCTGAGTGGTGGTTTCGATCCCTTCCTGGTTTCCCTTTCTTTTGTATTGTCGGCAACAAATCCAAGGAGGATTCCGTTAACAGCCCCCAAATTCCCAATTTTATCGCCCCCCCAAAAAAAATATATTCCCACGACTGTCGCTGGGGACGATTCTTATTCCCTCCGCTTTCTCTCTCGTCACCCTCGCGGTTAATATAGTCTTATTGCTAAACACCTATACGTCATTCTAAGCGCTCGAATCCTCCGAGTGTCCTCTTCTCGCGTCGCTCTAATATTATCTAAAAGTCCTTTTAATCTGTTAGTATCACCGTTATATATCAATATTATTTGTTTTTTTTTTTTTTTTTTTTTTTTTCCATCTCCTAGCCAATATCGATCGCTACCCGCCACCCTCTCACCGCCGAACCTCCGCTTTGCTTCTTCTTCGCGCTGCTTCGGATTACAACTCATCTGCAGACCTAACTCTCTTCTAGATCCAGCTCCTGCCGATAATTTCAGAACCTCTTTCTAGAGCTTTGGTGCCATAAGAATAATCCAAGGTTAGTCTTGATTACACATTATATCTGAGTTCTTTGCACCAGCATCCTTCGTGTGAGTCTACATATCTCAAATGCCTTTTTTTTCTTGAAAAAAAAAAAAAAATTCTTACCCGGAGAAACAAAACTTCTTGCTTTACCTAGTTTTCTTTGATAACCTATATGAGCCTCTTGTGCTTAAAAGTACAGTATTGTTTCTGCACGCTTTTACCAGAATATATTACGTTTACCCTGCCTTTTATTTTTTAATTATTTTTGCCTTTAGATATATATTTTTCACACACGATCGTTTCAAAAGTATACATCCCATTAATATTGAATCAACCTTGTTCCCTCTTTCTTGTGTTGTACTTTTTTGTTTTGCCCCTTGCATTCGGCGACACCGCAATTGACGCTAAGTAAGGATTCAAGCCAAAAAACAAAATGAACGTAAAAAATAAATAATATAAGGAAATATTGTAAAATTTTCTGTTGCTCTTCTCCCTCTCCCTCCGTTATCTTTGCCTTTAATTTACGCGTTATATTGGTTTCGTTCCTTTTTCTTTCTCTATTTCCTCTTCTCTTCTCTTCACTCTCCGCTGCCACAAAAAAAAAAAAAAGAGAGAGAGAGAGAGAAGAAGAAGAAGAGAAGAAGAAAGAGAAAAAGGAAGGCGTTATAAGAAAATTTTCTATACTTCTGAGAACCAAGACCATATAATATGCAGGAGAAACTATCATTCTGGTGGTTTTGACTAAGTGCGCTTGGTAGAATCGTTAGTATTTTCTTTATTCTTTTTCCTTTTTTTTTTTTTTTTTCCCAAAAAAAAAAAAAAAAAAAAAAGAGGCGGTAGAAAAAATTTCCCTTTTGTATATAATACTTATTAGTATAATGAATAATAACATTTTTTTTTCCCTTTTTCCCCTCCTCCTCATTTCCCTTTCGGGGGTTTCGCCAGCCCACCCCCAACCTCAATATATTAGTATAGTATATATATATATATACCAGGGGACTATTCCCTTTCCTATTTATTTATTTATATTTATTTTCCTTTTATTTCTTTTTATTTCTATTCGTTTATCGCTTCTTTCCACAACTTTCCCACTATAATCTTCCCCCTCCGGGGATTTTATAATCTAAAGTCTGCGCAATACTACGAAGATATACGCTTTATGTTATTGATATTTTATCCTCTATCTTTCCTCTCCCTTCCAGTCATCATTTCCTTCTTTCTTTTTTTTTTTTTTTTTTTTTGTTACGAGTATATCTGTGGTCTCCTTGTTATTTTATCCCATTCGTTATGATTTTTCAAAGGGATAAATCTGTTAGGCGATGCTTAGTATCGCTATTCATGGCTAACGAGAAAAGGTCTGTTGTAGGAAATACCGAGGTCGACTCATCGCGGTGGCGCAAGGACATCATAAGTCGACTTTCCCTTCTCAACAATAACCACAAATATTCCTCTCTTTGAACTCCTTTCTTTCGCTTTTGTGTAACTCCAGATTGAGCCAAGGGGATCCAAGGGAAACGAAAAGCTTACCGCGGCAGGACTGACTCTGGCCCGTCTCTCGAATATCGTTGCCTGCCGTTTTCCGCGCGCGATTTCAAGTAAAAGGGGAAGTGTCGCTTTGTCTACCGAAATGAGCCAAGGCGAAAGAATGGCGATGAATATGAATAACATGCAACAAATGAGCAACATGAATATGGGTGTTGGGCCGTTCCTCCCGGTGGCGCGCCGAATGGTCCGGGGGGACCGCAAATAGCCGGAAATCCTTGGAAATATGAACGCTGCTCTTCCTATGGGAAGAGGAACAGAAAAAACGCTTCTTAATACCTACATCTACGAATACTTCCTAAAACATGAGATGTTCGACAGTGCTAGATCACTACTGAACGAAGGCGACGTTTCCACGATTGCTAACAGTTCTAGTCGTCGCCAATCACCCTCCCGACGTCAAAAGCATGACGCCGATGGCAATCTACTCAATGCATCGACGATCTATGGATACTGATAGGAAAGAGGAGGGTGAAGGAGGGAACGCAGAGGAGATGACCTCCTGCTCCCAAAGTGCCGGTTGATTGTCCTGGCGGCTCCTTTTTTCGACTGGGTGGGCTTGTTTTGGGATATATTCGGCGCCAGGACGAGCAAGCAAGGTAGCATAGCTGCGATGACCTATCTCAACTCTACACAGGTTTGTCAACAATCCTTCATTCACCAATCGGCTTCTCTGTCTTTTTTTATAAGGAGGAACATAAAAGGGAATATATTAACACCAAGTCTTAGAACGCCCAGCGAATGCAACAGGAACAGCGGCAGCGATTGATGCAGATGGGTCAGATGACGCATCTGAACCCTCAGCAACAGCAGGCATTACTTGCTGCCAATGGGCAGATTCAAGGACAACTGATGAGTGCCCCAGGGTATCCCAATCAGATGATGCGTATACAGAATGGCGGTATGAATCCCGAAGGTGCCCCGCAGATGGATATGTCCAATCTCAGCAAGCAACAGCTTGTTAGGCAGGCGATGGTGAATAACACTAAACGAAATTCATTTCCACCTACAGCGTACGTAACGAATTCCCGGCTTTATTTTCTTTTTACTTTCTCAAACAATATACATATCCATACTTGTGTGTCTTGGGAAGAGAGAGATTGTTTTGGCGTTCTCCGCATGTTATTGAAACTTGTAAGCTAATCTTTTCTAATGTTGCTCGGCATATCTGCGGACCAAAAAGAACCCCCAACAAATCGCTCAATTAAAAACACAGCAAATGATGCAGCAGCAAATGCAACGTGGACAGTCCGGAGAAGGCGACATGAATGGCCCCAGCGTCCGCAATCCCCGGCGACCGGTCAAACTGCCCCGTCGCCTTCTAAACGTATGCGCGTAGAGGGGAGTTTCAGCCTGGGAACGGCCGCGGCCAGCCTCAGCCAATGACAACCGCCTCTCAGGTTCAGGCATCGCAGATGCTCCTCCAAGCCGGTATTAACCCTAACCAGCTTACTCAGCAGCAGTTTTTGCAGTTCCAGGGATCCAACCCCGAAGTTCAACAAAAGTCGATCCAGGCGTACGCTCAAAACCTAGCAAAATCACCAAAGAAGTCAACTACCGAAGGAGGGATTCCTAATGCTCAAGTCGGAGTAACTGCTGCTCACGGAGCGCGATGATGCATCAAACCTCAGCAGATGGAGGACCGGGAGGCACCATGACTGACTTTTATGGGGCGCAACTCAACCACTGACTCGGGCAATGAGGGACAGGTGGTAATCACGCCTTGCAGGATTATCAGATGCAGTTGATGCTTCTTGAACAGCAGAACAAGAAACGGTTGATGATGGCGCGTGCAGAGCAAGACCAGGTACAACTCCGCGGAAATGAACCCCGACCAGACGGGTCCGTCGCCTTCCAAGGCATGTCGCCAAACGCGAGCAGGCTGCCCCTTCACCCCAACCGTCGCAAGAAATGAAAGGAGAACGCCGAAGATGGGTGCGCAACCGGGACCGGGATCTCCGCTTCCTGACGGTCAGATGCCAGTGCAACGAGGTTTCACCCGCTGCGATCGCAGCGTTCAATGGACAGGTCTAGCATCATCCACCTCTCCGCTTTATATTCTTTGGGGCCACCTCACTAACTTGGCTGAATGAACAGCCTAATATGCCAAATGGGAACATGATGCGGCCTCCCAGTTCACATCCCGGAGGGTTCAACGGACAAATAGCGCCACATCTTGGCGACAGGCCATGAATCCGGCTCTCCGGCAACAGCAACAGCAGCAAGCTGGACGAGGACAGACGCCTCAGATGTGGCAGCACGGTGCTCAATCTGCACAAGCGCAGGCTGCCCAGCAGCAGATGCTCAGCTTCAACAGCAGCATCAGGCTCAGCAGCAGGCTCAACAACAGGCTCAGCAGCTCAACAAGCCAACAACAAGGTCAAACTCCACAAGGCCAGCAACCACAACAACCCCAGGGACAACAGCCGAATCAACAAGCCCAACAACCCCCGCAAGGTGGACCGCAACAAGGAGGACAAGCTCAACCTCAGTCTATCGGCACACAAGTCAAACGAGACAGACTATTCCCCATCAAGCGATGCCTCCTCCTTCCGCTCCCGCAACTTCGAATAACGGACGGCCATCGTCGCCGCAGCCTAACCAGCCGCAACCACCGACACCAACCCAATCAAACAAGCCTAATCCGAGGAAGAAAGAAACAAAGGATACAACACGCAAGGTAAGCGTAAGTTTTCCCCATCCCATCAGATGTCCTTCCAACTTTTATTTATCTTATTTTCTTTTCTTATTTCTATTCCTTTTGGAGCTTTTTCTTATTTTCTTTTTCTTTCTCTTCCATTTTGTGATCTGAAGCTGACAAAATCTTATTCAGAGGTCGAACAAGAAAGCTCCGGCAGCTGCTGCCACAACGGCTCCGGCGCCAAATGCTGCAACCCCTTCAGAACCACCTACCCCAACTACACCGATTACTCCGCATCCCCCCGTTAATTCGTTTAATGCGCCTAATATACAGACGAATAAGAAACCAGGCCGCAGCCGGGTTCCAGGGTAATAACGCGCCGGCCGTTGGAGCTCCTCCACAGCAACCAACGCCACAGCCTCCGCCACAACAAGCTCCTCAGATGAACGATAACCCGCCATTCTCTCAATACGACAACGACGGGTCGGGTCGGGTCTTCCCTTTGATACGAGTATGTTTTTAGGTGGTGATGGAGTAGAGGCTGGTCAAGGAGAATCTTAGCTGACGATTGATAATTTTTGAGATATCGAGAATGAGCAAAATATGGCTATATGATGTCAATTTAACAAATTTTGGGGGTTGTCTACCATGTAGGTGTAGACAAGAGGAGGAAAGGAGTCGAATTTCTTTTAGGAAAAAAAAAAATTGCGCTCCGAACATCTCCTCATTTGCTTAACGCTGGCGTTCATTGGTGTCAGAAAACTGCTGTTTTTATCCTTATATGTTTTATGAAGTTTCCATTTCTGTTCCTGCTCTTTCCTTCTTTTTGCCTTCCGCTTCGACTTCATCTTTATATGCTCCTTTCTCCCTTCCCCCTCCTTCCCCCTTTTTTAAAAATTTTTTATTTTATTTTATTTTATTTATTTATTTATTTTTTTTTTTTTTTTTTGCCTTTCCGCTCAAGCCTTTCGCTTACCTATCCTTGACCTAGTAATTGGTATGAGCCCTCTAAGATCAAAGTTGGCTCTTCACATCTTGCACAGTTATAATGTGCCTTGCAACGCAATATCATTTTTAATTATACTATATACTATTTTTTTTCTCTCTTACAATGCTATACTACTACTGCTCCTTAATTATTTGCAAGTTGGGTTCCTCTTTCATTTTCTCCTCTATAAATAATCCTTCGTTTAGCTCTTAATCGTACTAGCTTCTCAAATCTCGTACATTGCAAAGCACTGAAAACAGAAAAAAAGCTTATCTGATTCTCCCTTTTTCAAAAAAAAAATCAATTTAATTGTTTCTATTTCTATTTTTATTTTTTTGTAAAAAGAAAAGAAAAAACTTCTTGTTAACATAGATGCTAAAAATCTAGTGCAAAGAGCACGGTGTCCACCTTTTGTGCCTTATTATCATAATCATTCCGTTCTTGAATGACATATTTGTAGAGACAATTAAAGGATTAAATACGTTTTATTTCTTTTTTTCAACTTTCTGGTCTATACTAAACACTCTCCTAACGAGTTCGACGGTGTTGTACAATTTCGAAGTTTGGCCTTTCTCTAATCTCATGACTATATCCTTCGATTATTTCGCGCTACGCTTATTTCGTCTTCACTCTCCGCAAGCTGTTGTTTCCCTCTTCTCACTCACCCGACCTAGCAATTTGAGAAGGTTAAGCTATTCTCTGAATATGTCTTATAATTCTCTCTGATCTTTCTTTTCAATATTCGCCAAAATTTTTAATTTCACGTCGGCAAAATAAATTAAGAGCAGTCGTCATATTTTTATATCAACTGTTAGTTAGCTGACATCTACCTAGCACGTGCATGCCGAAAAATAAGCAATTAACGTATATACATGTGCCTCTTTTTTTTTTGTCGGGTCTATGTATTACATATTTGAATTACAATTCTATGTTTTGAATATACATATGTTACAATGGGAATGATAACCCGTGGGGTTAAGTTCGTGAAGGAGGCATCTTCACTGCTAGGGTCCTCTGATTGCGCAGCCTGAAGCCCCGATAAAAGAAACCCTATGTATTAAAGATTTCCTGTATTGACTTTCGAGCGATTAGATTCCGTCATGATATCCCGAAGACGTAGAGGAGAGATGTAGGGTAGTTGAGGGCGTAATGTAAACAGGAAAAGGTTTTCGAGAAATAAGGAGGTATAGATTTATATATTAAGCTGTCACTTCAGACGTTTGATTTTCCGACGGATCCTTCCCGGTAGGAGGGAGAGGAGGTGCAAGTCGAAGCCGCTTCGGTCTTTCGTTTGCCGTATACGCTTCCTGAAGACGCCTATGACCCTACCGTCTGGCCGCTCTTTCGATACAGGTGCCGCGCTCGTCACGAACGGGTCAACTATTACCAGGAAGCGTAAAATAACCACTTGTCAGCAGATTGCCCGGTACATTTACTTATAGCAAAAGAAAAGGAAAGAAAGAAAAAAAAGAAAAAAAAAGAAAAAAGGACAAAAAAAATGTTTGCAATTGGTAATGTATATATAAATACAAGCATAGAAGCCGACAATGGGGAAAGGAAAACCGAGAATCGAACCTTGAATTTGCTTAGGTCCGAGCTACGTACGTCCGCACTTTGTTCCAGTCGATTATGAAGCCCCGTGCTTGGTGTGCGAACCCATCGAACCGACGCGGTTACCCTTGTAGTAGCCCTTCCGTGCGTGCTTGGTGTGAGCTTCAGACGCCTGAGGCGCGGAAGAGGACGGGTGTCGGGGACGGCATCTTTGAGAAAGTCCCTGTTCAGGAGGAAGGGACGACGAAGATGAGAGCTTGGGTTTATTTTTCGATTTGATTTTATTTTTCTGAGCTCTAAATTTTTTTTTTTTTTTTCCTGGCTCGTTTAATTTCTTGGCGTTGGGCGGCTAGTTTTAGGAAGAGTCACACACAGCACGCATAATTAGTATAGTTCGTGACGTTGCACGCTTTATATTGTCCTGAAGCCCAATATTAATGGTTCAGCGAAAGATGAGAGTTTATACTACTATACTAGTATCATCTGTACCTCAGCTGGCTTATAAAGAAAGTAGTATAAACGTTACTTAATTATAATCATTCAGATACAGGAGATTATACACTTTATCTATATCGGGTATATCTCTCTCTACTAGCGGTCAAGAGTTCTTGTTAAGGCTTGTCAGTTATAATTACGTTCTTAATATTTATCAGGATAGTCAATCGTAGTTTTTACTTTGTTTATTCTCCAACGTATTTCCGAAATTTCCTGGAATTATTGAAGTAGGCTAGCAGATTTCTTATTAACCATTCTAATGCCGTCCCCTTTCCAACAAAGTATACAGTTTTTCGTTATATCTAGTTGGTATGTTTAACTTGATTATCCTTATTCAATCAATAAGAAATACTCGAACGGCATGGTTGTAGATAATCGCTCTTCTGATGACAACATACCTGAGCTTTCCTTTACGATGATCTATATGGTTATAATAACAATTCAGTGTAGTATCGGGGTTGGTAAAACTTGAATCTATCGGAACACTAAGAGTAAGTTCTAATTGTAGCTACATGGCAGCAAAGAATATATTTAATATAGTATCGAATGTTAAGCACACATGGAACGGCGAAAAGGAAGAAATTAGAGAGGATTTTTAAAGAAAACCAAGAGAAGAAAGAAAATAAGAAAAGCGTACAAAATTAAATTTGAAGTTATACGTACGCCATCTAAAAATCAGATAGAAGTAGTAGTCAGTATCCTGTCCAAGATCTTCATCTACTCTGCTACCACAAATCTACCACAATAGATGATACTATGCTAGACCTAGATCCAGGAGAATTGGTTTATGCAAGCGGACTTTCTAAACGCAGCAATAGGAAGAAAGGGAAAAAAAAAGTGCCAAACTCAGATGAACGAAATTATGAATTGGATTAAAAAGTCTAGTATTTTACAGGCAGAGTGAAATACAGCGGGGGAAAAAAAAGGTAGTGAAAATAGCGGACTTTGACAACACCCTAACAGGAAAAATTCTATAGACACTAATAATCGCTCTTCTTTGGGGTAAACCCCATAAAACTCATCTTTTCGATTTATGTACACCAACTGGTGTTGAGTAGACGGCTTGTTCTCCTCCGTCAAGGATGTCCCTGTGTTCGATGCTTTTCGTAATATCAACGTACGAAGCTGAAACAGGTGTATCAGAAGGTTTTTTGACCTGGAGATCGTCACTCGGATCAGGACTAGCAGAAGGGGCAAATTCAAGTCTGGATTTTCGGCCTTGAACGGCTCTTTAGTAGGCCCCGCAGGAGCTAAAATCAGGGAGGCCGTGGTAGTGGGAATGGAACTTCTCGAATCTGTGATCCGAGTGCCATGTTTCGTTGACATCGATGGGTTCGATATAGAGTGACGCATCAATGGGATGGTGTGGGGTTGTCTATGGGAAGACGCAGACAATGAAGGACTATCGGCTTCATGCCAGCCAAGAGGACTTTTTTGTCCAGACATTGCCGGCATATCCGGCGATGCATGATAAGCGTGGATGACCCATTGCATTGCCGTTGCAACTACCATTACGCAATGGCTGTCCGTAAACCGATGACGGCCCGGCTCCTTCGAAAAGGTTGCCTGGTGGGGGCATTTGCCCCATCTGGACGCTCGACCCAACGGCGATAGCTGATTTCGCACTGAATTCGGAGCTCAGCGTGCGTGGGATGGAAGCGTTCAAAGCTGGCAAAGTACGATCCGTCGCAATCTGAAAGTAAGTTGGTCTTCCTACACCAGCCGAGGATGGAAGCGACGAGGATAGAGAGCCCATAGTAGGGAATTGCGCATTGGCATCTATGCCAATAGTCGTCGCATTAATGCCCCTCGAACTCGCCCCAGAACAGATGTGTGTGTATGGGAACAACTCTATGCCATGGGCAGTTTGATCGAGGAATACGATAGGTGCACTGACGCCCTGATTCCTACTGTTACTTAGAATCTGTGTACCTAACTCGTTGAAATAAGGGCTAGATACAGATACTGCGGACGCATCGTGCGAAAAGCTACGAAGATGATAGGGTGCAACCATCGTATCTCCAGCACAGAAGCTGGTACTCAACGGGGAATCTCCGAGCTCCAGACTAGTCGGAACATACATAAAGGATTTCCTTTGCACGTTATTCAAGTTAGAGGATCGTATAAGCTGCTGTCGGTTGGAAGAACTCCCGAGGTGGTCTTGACTGGTGCTTCTGACTAGCACGTTTCGAGGTCTAGATTGTGCTGCGCCATGAAAACTGCTGGTTCCATCTGCACTCGTTCACCTTGGGTAACGAACGAGAAGTTCTCGGTGGATACGCAGAAATAGGGCCGAGCTCCGGGATGGGCGAGGCAGACGTATAAGCGTGGACATCCTCATGGAGAGGCTCATATACGCTGGGATGAGAGACCCCATAATTCACAACAGCTGAGCTTCTAGGGTGCTCCGGGACTAGCTCGCGCGCTTCACATTGGACCCTCAGGAAAACGCAGGTTCCTTGTTGCACGCCTGCGACTTTGCAAGCATTGCACCCGCTGCTATCTCCCGGATCGCCGCTGCACCTTATTTTACGCCTCCTACATCGACCGCACTATTGCATTTATAAGCAAGCGGGCAAGAAAAAGAAATAGGAAATTGACATTGCCTAGTTAGCATTTAACCAATTCAAAGACAAAAGAAACATACGCTAAATGACTAAAGCACTTCCATCACCGGTCATGGAAGCTGTTTCTGATAAAGGCTTTTCCTTGAGGTTATTCCTTTAGAGTCTGATGCGAGAATGAAAATGACTAACAAGGTGGCATCGGGAGAAGTTGGAAAAGAAAAACGTTATGTCTTCATCCGAAGAAGAAAGAATGAAATAGTATGAAGTGAAGTGACGGGAACACATGGGCAGACAGAGAAGGTAAAGATGGGAGGAAAGGGAAATGAAAAAAAAAAGATATTCGGATGGTTTACTGACTGCGACATTTACTCTGCGACGGGTAGTATTTGTACTAGCCGAACTACGGTTTTCAAGCGTAATCGGAGACGCCCGAACACCACCTATCGGGGCGGATGGTAGAAGTGTTGATTCTTGCGAGAGATGATCACGCCCATATAGATCGGTGCGAAGAAATGATGAGCTATTGCAATTTTTTGGTCTAGACATAAGCCCCGTCCTATAGAAGTCCTATAGATAGAAAAAAAAAAAAGAACAAAAGAGAAGAAAGCAGGTTAGTGTATTTATAGGAAGTTCCCCTGCGACATATTTAACGAAAAAGAGAAAGATAATCATCTCGACTATGGATACCATGGCACACATATATAACCAACTCAAATAATATGAAGTCCCTGAGATATAGAGCTCACAGCTATCGTCAAATTATCTTCCAAGATCTTAAGCGGAGAACGCTGATATGCCATAAGATCACGGTCACCACCATGCGTCTGGCTACCGCTAACGAGTAACGTAAATGCGACGGAACAAATGCGTAAGCAAATACCTTGCATTGTCTTTTTTTCTTATGATTGGAACTATGTTATAAAGAAATAGCGGCGGTACCTTCAAGTAAGATGTCGTTAGGCCCTTTCAAACAGCACTTGATACTTTTGTACCTCGGAGCCGATATAAAGAGATGCCCCCTTTCAGCTGGTCTTCAGTAGAATTATTGACCTTTGTTATGGAAAGTTGATGATGATTATACTAGGAGCGCTTCCTCCACATTCTCCTGCAAACAGCGTTAAAGATTTTGAGACCGTGTAATATTACGAAGTAAGTTCATAATATTGAACTAATGGGAATTCAAAGATTTGCTAGGGTGATATGCTGAAGCAGAAGAGAGAAAGGAAGAAAGGGAGAAAAAGGTTCGGGACCGCGCAAAAATAAAAGAGGAAGGGAAAAACGAGAGGGAAAGGGGAGGAAGGGGAAAAGGAAAGGAAGAGGAAGAGGAAGAGGAAGAGGAAGAGGAAGAGGAAGAGGAAAAGAATTGAAGAACGTAAAGTTTTGAGAGAGAGAGAGAGTTTTTAAGGGTAAACAAAAATAATGTAAGAATACTTAAGTAGGTACGTACTTACTTACCTTAAGTACTTAGTAAGTAAGTAATAACAGTCTTTTGCTTTTTATACAGGTTTGAAATTATTTTATTTTATTTTATTTTATTTTGTATTGTCTTCTTGCGATACTACGCTGAAAAAAAAGAAAAAAAAAAAAGGAAGTTTTTTTACCATCCAGCTAAGTTCTCACTCAGCGAGCAAGCAAGCTTCGAACACCCAAGTATCTCCTATCACTCAATAATGCAACTACCGCATGTTGACTAGTACGGTGTAGCAAGTCCTCTTCTTCTTTTTATCATTTTTCTTTCTGAGCCTGCAGCCATGGTGTTTGATTCGCCGCAAAATAACTGGTTGCTCTAGAGCACGATGAACCAGGCTAATAAAAGAAAGCAACAGGATGCCTGACGAATCCCTGCAATTTAACACTGCTAATAAACAGCAGGTAGCAAGCTATAAGGTGGTTGTTTTGAAGACAATGAATGAATGCTGTACTTGTTCGGATACTTGCAGGAAATGACAATTATATCCTCATTCGCTCAAACACGCCGAAGGCGAGAACCCACGACGTGGAGCGGGGAGGTGGTGGATCAAGAAAAAGGAAAAGGGGAAAAAGAAAATTTAACACTGTCCGATCTCGTTCTTTGACTCTCTCTCTCTCTCTATCACACCACTCGCCCCTGACATTGTGCACTTATCCGTATCTGCATCAAGAGGGAGAAAGATAGATCAAAACTTTGCGTCTCCACAATCACTCTTCTTTATATATGACCAATCAATATTTGTTTTAATAAAAGACAATGACGGCGAAAGCAATAAAGATATTATTCGCACACATAGTGAAAGCAAAAGAAAAAAGGGGTGATCTAGACATTTAACTTCTCCTTGAGATTGATGACACTACAAAGTAGTAGCGGATCAAGCTGTAGACAGTTGTGAAAATCTTACACATGCTGTCTAGCACTGATCACGAGAATGTATGTACCTAGGGGTAAAAAAAAAAAAAAAAAAAAACGAGTACCGTCCGATTTAGTGTTACCACGCACGTCATATATGAACTTTTCAATGAGAACCCCTATAGGTATCGTATCTGCATTGCCTCTGTGACACACTTCTTTGTGCGACACAATATTTCATCGGTAGATAGTCCGCATTCGGAAAATTTGTTATTTCTATTTTCATTTTTACTCCTTCTGCAGCTTTCACGTGTAGCAAACGCTAATGCACTCCTACGGATCTGTGCTTCTGCTTGGGAGGTTTTCTCTGAGGAACGGATCAGATATCCATCTATCGAAAGGAAATAAGAAGGAGCTTGTCTGAAAGACAGAGAAAGCATGAGGAGAGAGACATCAAACTCATACATTTATTATTATTATTACTATTATTATTATTTGAAAACAAGTAAATTTGAGTTAATTGCACTAGTAGTAGTAGCAAGTAACTAAATGACCAACTTGTGCATCATGATGACTGTAGTTACCATTTGTAATTAAGTACGCAAGTATCTAAGCAAACAAACCTTGGTTTCATTTGTTCGCCTAATATCCCCAACAAGCCCGTGAAGAGAAATTCTGGCGTGGGGAAGAAGGCGTTGTGGGGCCTCGTGGGGGCAAAAGAACTACCCACAAAGTTGTATATATAATAATAATAAAAAAGAGGCGCCTTGCATTTGCGAATGAACAAAGAACAACTCCCATAAATGGACGACGTTTATGGAAGGAGATAACCCCATAGAAGGTCGCACTTGCCGCCAATTCTCCCTAGTTATATAAAAGGTTAAAAGGCGACAAAAAGAAGAAGAAGGGGAAGCAGGAATAGTGATTGTTTAAACAGCAAGCAGACAAAATCTAGCAGTCTACCTAAATTTTGTCTATATAGGTATATATAATGGAAACCGATATGTATCGAAGGAACATGCCTTACATAGTATAGATGCAATTCTTAGAACTACCTACCAATTTTGTTATATAAAACAATATAAAGGTGTGAAAAAAAAAAAAAAATAATAGCAATAATGTTGATTGACGATGTACTTGTCCGCCTTCGTTTTTGTCGATGATTGTGATTGCTAATATGCTAGTGCTTTATTGGTTGGTTGATTGTTTGCGTAATAGGCGTGCATACTTATGGATTGCTTGCTTCTGCCTCGGAACTGCTTCACCGATCCAAGAGCTAAGAAATGACATGATATGAGCTGACCCGTATTCTTCTTCTTCGTCCCTTTTTTTTTTCCGGGTTCTCACGTCGACTTATACACACATCTTACCCGTTTCTCCTTTCCTTTTCTTTCCTTTCCCTTTTCTTTCCTTTCCCTTTCTTCAAATTTATACAACTACTTTCAAAAATTTACATCTTTTAATATTCACTTTTTGCCTCTCTTTTATATATTTTTTTTATCTGCCAGTCTCACCTCCACTTTGTTATATCACTTTTTTTTTCTTTGCTCTTTCTCTCTCCCCCTTGTTTCAAAACCGAGGTAGGCATTAAACGAAGTAAGGTTGACCTTCTGAAAGAATGGATAGATGATCGGGAAGTTCGACGGGAAGGTTTTATTTCGCGGCTAAATATACTTTGTCGCTGCAGTCTACTTACTCTATTTCTGCCTTAGCCGAGATAAGCGACGCAGGAAAAAAAAAAGGAAAAAAAAAAAAAAGCATGAGGCTAGAAAAAGAAATTACTATCTGGAGAAAAAAAAAAAAAAAAAAAAAAGAATTGTAATAACCATTAAAAGATGTAAACAGCACGTTAACATTGCCTATATACAATACCAATTCTCGGCGCCGCTGACTGCAAACTCTCTCATGCACCACGCAAACCACCATTTATGATTCTGCAAGTTTTCTATAACACGGGTTCCCTCAAGAGATTTAGGGCCGCCACTAGAGGACAAAGGAAGCGAAAAAAAAAAAAAAAAAAAGAGCAAGAAACAAGTGATTCCATCACTTCGAGATTCAAATGCAATGTCCGTACTCATCGAGACATCCGCGGCGACATCGTCCTTGATCTCCACGTCGACTATGCACCCAAGACCTGTGAAAACTTTTTAAAGCTCTGCAAAATCAAGTACTACAACTTCTCACCGGTATACAACGTCCAAAAGGGGTTTTCGTTTCAGACGGGAGATCCATCGGCCCTGGCCACAAGGAGAGCGACGGTGGTTCCTCGATATGGGGCGTCCTATCGGCCCTATAAAAAATATTTTCCGGCTGAATTCCACCGAAGCTCAAGCACGCCGAAAGAGGGACGGTTTCGATGGCAACGGCACCTGCCGAGGATGGTGGTGATACCAGGGTGTGCGCGTCGCAATTCATCGTAACCCTCGGCGACAACTCGAGTACCTCGACGGCAAAAGTTCCATATTTGGCCAAGTCGTCGAGGGCCTGGATACCCTCGAGAAGATCAACAACGCCTTCTGCGACGACAAAGGGTGGCCGCTGCAAGATATACGGATCAGGCACACGATTATCCTGGACGACCCGTTTGATGACCCGGAGGGTCTAGTGGAGCCGCAGAAAGCCCGCGCCGTCAAAAGCCCAGCTGAGACCGTGCGCATTGGCGAGAACGAGAACCTACACGAGGAGGAAGATGAAGAGACCGCTGAGCGGCGCCGGCGTGAGCGCGATGCGCAGGCCCAGGCACTAACTTTGGAGATGGTCGGAGATCTACCTTTCGCCGACGTCAAACCCCCGGAGAACGTCTTGTTCGTTTGCAAGCTGAATCCTATAACGCAAGGTATGGGAGAGATACTAGAAATCTTGTTGTTTTCTCTTTTTCTAAATATTCGTTTCGCTAAACAAAATTCAATGCAGATGAGGATTTGGAGCTCATCTTCTCCAGGTTCGGGAAAATACTGTCCTGCGAAGTAATACGGGAAAAACGTACCGGCGAGAGCCTCCAGTACGCTTTTATCGAGTTTGACGAGCAGAAAGACTGCGAACAAGCTTATTTCAAGATGGATGGCGTACTGATTGACGACCACAGAATTCACGTCGATTTTTCGCAAAGTGTAGGTTCTCATGTTTCCGCCTTTTAGCAAGTGTTTAAAAAAAGAGCCGCTAATAATGAGTTCCGTTCCTCTAGGTATCTAAATTATCCGATAGCTGGAGAAAGATACGACTGCCAAGCGAAAAATGAATGCTGGGCTCAGCGGCGGTGGGTCGGCGGCTCTTCGAGGCTGGCTAAGCGCAGTCAGTACCGCCAGGATGACCGCCGGTCAGACAGGGTAAATCATCCTACGATATGGTATTCGACGTCAACCAGGAGGAGCGGAGAAGTAAGAACGGTCACGGTGGCGGCCATGATCGACGCGATAAAGCGGATGAGCACCGTCGCGGAGACCGCGAGAGGGATCGCGATAGGGACCGTGATAGGATCGTGACAGAGATCGCCACCGCCACCACAGCAAAGATCGCGATAGGAAGAGGGATCGTAGCCGTGATAGGGACCGCGGTTCCCATAGGAGCTACGATTCCGACGGCACCGCTCGAGAAGTCGAAGTCCAAAACATAAAAGCTCCCATAACCACCGAGACCATGACCGTGATGGGTCTAGCTATCGTCGGTAACGGTGCTGTACCAATACGCTAATTCTTTGCCCAAGGCTCGAAAGGAGCATTCAAATAGATTGAAACGCTTTCATTTGTAGAGTATCTAATGTAGAAAATGTGTATATTATAATATACTGGCGTTTTTTTTGGGGTTACATTGCATTATTGCCATATATATATACATATATATATGATTCTGCGCTAATGAATAACAGCCATAGGATATTGACATTAGCATCCATTCATGTGCGTTACTTGCTTATAGAGACGTTAGATAATGATCAGATATTAGTTGGTATATATGTATACTAAAATAAAATAAGAACATGCTAACCTATGTATATTTACAAACTATGAAAGAAGAAAAAAATAAAACAAAAAAAAAATAATAACCCATCCTCCATGTGCTACCGCCCTTGCGAGCGTAAACGACCAGATTTTCAATAACGCTCTCAACGCCTCCTTGTCGCCCAACGCCGCCTCCGCTTGCCCAGCCAGTACGTCAGCGTCTCGCTAGCTTCCCTCGTAACCTCCTCCAACTTGCTGATATGCTGCTTCAGTTCCGCCGTAGTGAACGCTCTGAGCTTTATGTCACTCGTCGAGCACAATATCTCGCCGCGGGCACGTCCACCAGCTTGATTTCCTTTGAGTTTTTGTTTTTCGTCGACGTTGTCCTTTTGACGCCGCCGCTTCCGCCGCCGCCCGATGCGGATGACGACTCGGCGGCTTTGGCTGAATCGCTGGAGGAAGGTAGGACGAGCTTCTTCTGCTTTGTTTCTGCGGGGAGGATCTCGTCTAGGTCGACGGGCACTCCGAGGGATACTAGGAACAATCTTCTATGCGGGAGAGTTTCCAGTTCGGGGGTTGTAAAGGTGGTGGCGCGCTGAGCTGGTTCCATAGTGATAAGCTGGAGAAAACTGGTCAGATAAACCCAAGAAAATGCCAGATATTGGGGGTATGTGAATATAGTGAATATATACAGAATATATATACGTATATATATGTGTGTGTGTGTGTGTGTGTGTGTTACCTTCTTTCTGTCAGAAACATATTCTGTTCACACGGTGGTAGTCTTTCGGATTTCGCGGCCAGTTCTGCTAGCCATTCGGGGTGAAGCGAATGTAATATTTCAGCTGCTTTAGATTGTATGTCCTTGCTATCGAGTTCGTAAAGTCAACAACAGGCTAGTTACAAGATATCGAGAGGAGAAGAAACTCGTCAGCACATAGATTTAACAATAGACTTGGAAAACATCCACACAAACATAAGGACCGCCAGCTCTTGCACACCAAGTTTCATAAAAAAAAAAGAGTATATATAATCTTTGCTTCTATATATTTTCTATCCCATTCTCTCAACATATTTTTTGGCCCTAAAATAACTCATTTTTCTTGTCGGTTTTTCGCTTCACGTACCGTCGCATTAACATCCGGCCCCGGTTGCGCATTTGCGTTCGAACCGCCTGCCGGCGCGGCCGGCGCCTGGAAATCGTTGAACCCGCCAAGTCGTCAAACTCCTCGCCTTCCTGGACCTCACCGAACTCGTCAAAGTCCCGAACCCATCTCCATCGCTCGCATTACCGTCGTCCTTGTCCGATTTGTGCTCGGCGGCGTCTAGGGGAGGCGTATGTGCGTCATGGCAGGTGCCGGATCGTCTACGATTTTGGCGAGCCGGGGGAGACGGGATCGGCTTTTCGGGGCTGGGGACGACCTCGTCCGGATCGGCATCGCGAGCCTCTTGGGATTTGTTGCACCTTCCTCCTCGCCTCCTATCTTTTCCAGGACCAGCATGGGGACGGGTAGGTCGGAAGGAGGACCGTCGGGCTTCGACAGCGTGGCCGCTCGGGACCTTGCGGGGCTCGACGCGGGTAGGTCCATGTCGCGGACGTGTATTTCGTCCGGAACGGCGTCGGCCATGCGCGCTTCGTACGGTTTGGTTCCGGGCACCGAGCCGTACGGTTGGAAGTCGTCCGGCGTCTTCTCCAGTATTAGCTTGGGCACCTGGTTAGGGTCATTGTCGCCTTCCGTTGGGCTTGCGAAGCCTTCGCGGGTTGTTGCTCCTGTCCTTCCTCGGCGGCGTCGGCAAACGATTCGTCTGAAGAGTCGTTCCTAAAGATAAGTGAAATTATATGCTTTAGTTTGACAGGAAGTCGGAAGAAAAGAGGGGGGGGAGGGGTTGTTTCTCATAGAGCGTAACTGGGAACTGGGGTCGGAAACGTACCGCTCTCCCTCCTGCCCTGGATAGTTGGGTTCAATCAGGAGAGAGTGGGAGCTCCCCGGTGTGCTCATATCGATACAGCCGCCGCCACAGCTGTCGTTTGCTATGGCGAGAACGATGGTAGAGAACGATGGTAGAGCTCTAGATATGAAAAGAGAACAAGGTAGGAGGAGAAGCTTTGGATATGGTGGTATCTTTTTCTACACTTTTGAAACTCAAACCTCTTATCAGAGAAAAGGAAAAAGAAGAAAAAAGCAAAATAATATCTTGGAGAGAAAAATGAGGAGAGGGTTCAGGGAAGAGAAGAAGCTACCAAAAAAGCTAAATAGGCGAATGTTTAACAGGTAACTAGCACTTTAAATGGGGAGGAAAATTTTATACTTTAAAAAAAAAAAAAAAAAAAAAAAAATGAGTTCGCCAAGCAGAATCTACCTTACTTGAATGTAATATTCAACCGAAAAAACAAGCCGGTCCACCCTTTCTTCCTTTCGTATATATTCTACTACATACAGCGACGGCGATGCCGGCTACGACAACAACAGCGACAATAACAGCGGGAAAGGAGGATTAGGAGGACTACCTTCCAAGGTCTCGGACTTCTACGTCCTGCCCGTTGAAGTACCTGCGGCGATCGAATCTTGGGCTCCGTGCTACCACCACCTGTACCTGCGCCGTCACAGGGCGCAATACACCTACCAGATTGGCGCGGACACAGCATCAACGGACGATCACTGTACGCGGTCAATGTGCCGGTAGATTCCACCCTCAGTCACTTTCGTGCCATATTCTCTCGTCTGAGCGGTGCCCGCGTCGAGACCGTCATCTTCGAAGACGAACCCGTGCCGAAGGGGCTGCGGGCTGCGGCAAAAAAGGACGATCAAGAAGGACAGAAGCGGTTAGGATTCCAGGGTCCCTCCAAGAAGCGGAAGCGGCAAGCTGAGGCGGCTTCGGTAGACTACTTGGAGGCCTCAGGCTTGCCGAGGGTGTGGGACCGTGCCGTCCACCGGTGCGGATCCTCGCGGTCATCGTCTTTGTGGACACCGCCGGGTGGAGGCGACCTTGAAGGTGCTGAAGAACCGCCCGCAGTCTCTGGAAGCGTGCACCAACAAAAAAATTTTGTGGGGGATGGCGTGGGTGAAGGGAATCAGGTGCCAAATTTGGGCTCAGCGCGTAAGAAAAAGATCACTTTCACGCTTACTTGATTTAAAAAGCTTTTTCTATATTATTTGAAACTTTTACTAATGAATTTTATATCACGGTCGCACAGGCTACGAGAACCATCGGCGGCTAATATATCCAGACATGGACGAGCTGCTTGTCAATATTGACAAGGTGCTGGCATCCTACGACATCGAACAGGCTGCTATAGAGGAAATTCAAAATAGGGCTGCCAACGAACCGACGAAGACGGCTTCGTGACCGTCGTCCGCGGCCGAAAGCGCGAGTGGAGCCAACTACACCCGAAACCACCAATAGCAAGAAGAAAGCAGCGTCCGTTGGGAAGGGCATGTATTCGGATTTCTACAGGTTCCAGCTACGAGACATGAGGAAGCAGCAAATGAAGAATATCCTGACGAAGTTTGAAGACGATAAGCGGAAAATCAAGGATCTAAAAAACAAGAGGAAGTTTTGATTTCGGCCTATATCTCTTTGCGGTGCCCCGGAGAAGTTGAGCTCCTGGTGGTTGTAATACTAACTCTGAGCGGAAGTATCTCGCCTAACGGCTCACTGTAAAACTTGTAAAGATTGACAGAAGTAAGCGTATAAATAGATCTGAGCAACTGTAATATCCTTGTCAGCTACATTCCGCGACGAAGAGCTAACGCCACTGCTTTACCATTTGGCAAAGTTTGTGGCCAAGAATGCACCGGAGTCTGTCCAAGTAGGTTCTGTAAGCATGTGATTATTGTTCCCAAAAAAAGGCGAAGGGGCAAATTGTACCTTCAATAGTTGAGATACAACGACGAAGGCTTTGAATACGGCCATGAAGCCGTAAGGTATTCGGAAGCTAAGTTGCGCCTATGAATCGACCACGATATCGCGACATCCAGACTATATTTTCACTTTAAACTCATTTCTTGCTATTCCTCTCCAGACAGTATTACCCCTAGCTCTTCAAGATCCATCGTGGCTACAGACACCTTCTCATAATTATATGGAACGAAGGTCTGAATATATTCAGAGAGCATACATTCACCGCACACATGGCTCTGGCTCTGCCTTCGGAATTTCGCAGGGTCGTAAACGTCGTTAAGCTTGGCTTTACGGGTGGATGTGATTTTGAGCGAAAGCCGATTGGGTTTCTGAGGTCGAGCGAGTACGTGATTATGAAAAGGTCCACTTTCAAGCTGTCGGGAAAAACGTGAGAATACCTCAGCAGCCCGTGTACTGGGAGTGCCGTTCTGGAGTCGTGGATGTTGGCACGGGAGGAGAGTGGAATATTATGTCGCCTTGTATGTCGCCGGGAATCTCCACGTCGCCGTCAACGTCAGTGAAAAAGGATGTGACGGCCTTTCTTGAACACTTGTCTACGTCGATATAGTATAGGTTCGGCGAGATGCTGGTCTTTCGAGTGCAATAGAAAGGTAGCCTTGCCTTTTTTTTTTTTTTTCCCGCACATTTTAGCTTTAGTTCTTAAATAACAATAATATAAACAACAGAGATTATATAGGAAACTAACCTGACGATCGGGCACAGCAAAGGGAAAATAGCAATATATCCCATGAAAAGTCCCCACGCGTATTGATCTCTCCTGCGGATCCATACATGCAGTGCCACACAAACACGAGACAGGTTCTTCGGAACCATCCTCTTCGAATTGAACTTGCAACGATCCATAGCCCATCCTAACGAGAGTTCGAACGTCAGAAGAAGGGGCCTGTCCGTGTAAAGTCACGGTTTGTACGAGGCAGTCTCCTGACACATCCAAGCAGCATTGACGGCCATGACCGAGCAATTGGAAAGATCATGGGAAGGTTGGATAGCGGGCCGTGAAGCCGGAGACACAGCCAGGTTCGACGCGTCGAGCTTCCAGTATGCGACGCTACCAGTAGGTAATGACGGCAGATGGGCAGAATCAGACCCACGGTATATTGTTAAGATACCGTATGGCCATGTTTTTCTGCAGCCGATGATCTGGTGAGAAAAAAATAGCAAGGTTGCGCACTCGTATTAGCTTTGCATCGCGGAATACAGTCCCCAGCCCTCCGTACTCTTCCTCCATGTTGTTTTTCTTCGAAAATTAAGATAACATACAATATAATGCCTCCAATCCCCAACAAACTCATTGCCAATCTGAATGATATTCTCCAACGAGATTTTTTGCAGTTCGCGGGCCGGCGGCCGTGGACACTTGATAATTCCGTCAATTGATCTTTTGAGGAGCTGCACGCTCAGTGAAGGGTAAAAATCGTAGAGAGATAGATGGAAAATTGGAATTATGTCCGCAAGGGCATCCTCATCGTCGTCGATGAATCCATCCCGCAGGACCGTCAATCCGTCGTCTTCTACATCCATGAAAGAAGATATTGCCCGCACGGGCTTGGAGGCAGAATTCCTCTTTCTCTTCGCAACGGAGAGACCTGGACGTACTAAACGCGAGGGCATCGAGGAAGATTTTTTTTTTTTTTTTTTTAAAAAAAAAAAAAACTATCTTTTTGAAATAAACTAGAATAGATTGAGGCTGGTGTTCGGGATAAACTTGGAGGAAAGGTGCAAAAAATAATAATACTCGGAGGATTGTTTATTTGATAGGAGCGTGCTGATTACTTTTGGTGATAAACTTCTGTGGGATTTTCTGATGCATCCGACCATGATACGTAACGCCTGCATGAAAAGAAACAAAACAAAATTTCACTACTAAAGATTCGTAACTTTCTTTTTACATTATTTATTAGCCTTTAAGCATGGAGCAATGAGTTCTCCCGAAGACCAAGGCGCATTTTCTTTCGATGTTTCTACGTCTATAAACATCCACCATCTGGCTTGTTCTTAGAGCCTGTTTATACGCCAGGAATTTTCAACTTCGTAATATCCAGCCCATCCTCGATTTCCTTCTTAGGAGGCATTTTGCCAGCACGAATCAGTTCGCGAGCATATGCCATTACAGGGTCCGTCTGCATCGTCGCACGGCAATGACAGTTTGACCTTTCGTAAAGTAACTATTATCTTCGAGCGTTAGAATATCTAATTATTAAAAAAAAAAAAAAAAAAAAAAAGGGTTGGGCTAACAAATACAAAAGAGAGGGTAACGTACGCTGAGAACTTATTCTCGTCTAGACTGCCTTGATAACAATATCGTCGTAGTCTCCTCCATAGCCACAATAACGTAACTGAACTCCTAGCGCAGACCAGAATACAGGAACAAATTCCCTTGGCGTCTTTCCAGTGGCGATGTATTCGCCAACGATCGACCCGAATTTTGAGCAACGGCAAAATGCTCAATTCTACGTTTTGGTTGTTGTATGGATACGTGGCGATGTCGCCGACGGCGAAGACATCCTCTTTCCCTTTAACTTGGAAGTTCTCGTCTACGAGGAGTGAACGGTCCTTCTGTAGCAGCGAAGAGTCCAGGTATGAAGTTTCAGGAGCCACGCCAACACCCAAGATGACAAGGTCAGCGTCCAATTTCTTCCCACCTTTGAGTATGACTGAGCCAACTTTGGAGCTGTCGGATCCTAAATTTAAGAAAGATGCCGTCAGTATCAAAGACTGCAGGGTCGTAACGAGGAAGATGGATATCTAACCTGACGGCTCGGCGCTTTCAACCGTGGTTTCCATTTCGAAGGAGACCTTCTTCTTCTCCAGTAGCTTCTGGAAGGTCGCGCCGATCTCCTTGCCGACAACACGTTGCCTGTGAAACGGGGACTTAGCAGGGTTACGGGACTAGAAATGGGATTTTTTGGTAATGACATTTAAACTCACATTGGAACTTCTTCCATACCGACAACAACGACATCGTGCTTCTTTCCCTCCAGCGCATTTGCAACTTCCATTCCGATGAAAGAAGAACCGACTACGACGATCTTCTTCCCGCCTTTATCACCGGCTGCCTGCATGATCTCCTGCACATCGTCTATCGTCCTCAAGACGAAGATGTTTGATAAGGTTTTGAAGCCTTCAATAGGGAGTTTCCTGGGAGTACCTGTATTTAGACCATGTGTTAGCTTCCTGCGATTCTCCGGAATGTTTCTTATGGGGTAAAAATACCTCCTGTGGCGAGAATAAGCTTCTTGTAAGTATAAGTATCGCCTTTCTCGGTCGTCACCTGGTGCTTATCAAAATCGACGCTCTTCACGACAGTAGCGTTGTGCACCTTCACGCCCAAATTCTTGTAGAAATCCGCGTCACGGAGGAGGATTTTGTCGGCATCAGTAATCAGTGCCTTGCTGAGCTTGGTCCTGTCAATTGGAAGATAACTCTCTTTTGACAGAACCGTGATAGTACCCTTGAAACCAAACTGGCGCAACCCTTCAACAGCACCGACACCACCGCTCCCACTAAACTAAGCCATCAGCAATGGAATTCCTTAGAGCGTTAGGTTTTATGAACCCGAAAATTAATGGGAGCTTTTTTCTCTCTCTTACCCTCCGACAACCACAACATCCGCACTGGAATCATCCGTGGTAGCGGCTTGGACCATGTCTGGTGCACGTCGGCCAGCTTTAATCTTGGATTCTTCGGCCTTGATGATCACATCATTGTTATGAAACCTGACTGGGAATGAGTGAAGCGCATCCAATCCTGGACCATCTTCAATCTCTCCGGTGCTAACTCTGAAGCAGGATCCGTGACTATCATTTGGTTGGAAAAAAAAAGAAAGGTTAGTCTTGTCGAATAAGTCTCTTCCTTATGCAAAAGAAAACCAAAAAAAAAGAAGAGAAAGAAAAGAAAGACGGGGAGGAACGAAACGAAATAGATTCTACTTACAACGGACAAGTCAGTCTCCCGTCGAGCGTCAGTACACCTTCACGAGGGGGAGGTTGTAGTGCGTGCACAGGTGCGAAGTCGCGCGAACCTCGTTGTTGTACTGCACCAGAAGAACTTTAGAGTCCTTAATGCCTTCGACCTCGCATTCCCTCATGAACCCGGGTGGAGTTCGGAAGCGGAGACGTTCAAAAGCTTGAAATCCGAGGCGGGCATCTTTGATGAAGTACAGCTAGAAAACGACCTTGGGTGTGACGGCGCAAATTGTTTCAAAGTAGCTTTGGAAGTTGAATTGAAGCTTATAAATGGGCTTGCAAGCGGTCGTAAATCCTGTTTACAGGTGCAAAATCGGATGGCTCCAAAGGACGGCAGTACCTAACGGTGTTATAATTTCTAGCACCGAGAATATAAATGCGCGGGAGCAGTTTCCAATTGACGGAATACGTATTAAAAGTCGTAGTATTTAGCATTCAAAAGCTGCTGCCCGTGCATCTGTGAGATTTAATACTTAATTATATACCGATTCGATGGAGAGTATTAGACTGAAAAAAACAAATTACTTTATATGTACCTAAGTAAGTATGCAATTATATGAGCTTATGGTGATTAATACTAATTGACTAACTTGTTTTTCTCTCTTCGTCCTCTTCCTTTTTCTTTGAATAAGTAAGGATTTCGGAGATAAGGGGAAAAAAAGAAAGGACCAATTTCAAAAATACTTAAGACGAAGCTGTCGAATAATAATAATAATAGTGCGAAGGTTAAATGTTATCAAGTATATTATTATTATTATTATTATTATTATTATTATTTATTGTTAAAGTATTAAGTACACGGACGGAGGGAGATATTAGAAATATATATATAAGGGCGCCATTGACTTATAAGATACTTTTTAAACTGGCAGACCTACTAAATACTAGATACTAAATACTAAATACTAAATACTAAATACTAAATACTAAATACTAAATACTAAATACTAAATACTAAATACTAAATACTAAATACTAAATACCCACAAAGAGAGACAAGGAGGAGATAGTATTGCCATTAGCTTCAACTTCATTGGATCGGTTCATCTGGTTCCGAGCAAGAAATCCGAGGGAGGAGAGGCTGATGATAATCTGATGATGATCTGATGATCTGATGATCTGATTAGATTCGATTAGGTGATCTAAGGCCTTTGAGCGTAGAAGAAATCTGGAGATATTCGAGATAAAAGGCGTACTCTAGTAGAGGGAGGGTACGTATACCAGATATCCTAGCCAGGACCGGAAGTGAGATATAAATATAGAGCTAGAATACGTATACGAAAGAGCTTACTTAGAAAGACGAAATAGAAAAAAAAAAAAAAAAAAAGCTGTATTTTCTCTTATTTTATTTTATCTTATTAAATTTACTCTTACGCTGGAAAAGTGCTGCGTCAATGGCGGCGGGGGTGGGCAGTGCTACTATACATAAAATGGAAAATAAAGGACAAAAAAGGACAAAAAAGGCTGAGATTATTTTGTAGGATTTTGATAAATTCTTCAATTTCGACGGATACCGCCAATTACTCCCTTTCCCCTTCCTTTGTAATACATTCCCGATAGAAGCAGCATTCTCTCCATTTACGAGATCCTTTTCTAGTTCGCTTTTGCCCTAGAACCCCTACCCTTAGCTTAGTCGCGCCAGCGCGAGCAACTACTCTAGTAGTAGCAGCAGCAAACAGCTCCCGAGCCGCTTGCACCTTAAATCATGGCAACGGTTAGGCTAGTCCTCAATCACCCAACAACACACGTCTACACCAACCTAGACAACTTGAGCGGCAAAGTCGTGCTCAATTTGGAGACGCAGGACACAATCTCGGAGATCGTTGTCAAACTGGAAGGAGTTTTTAACTACGAAATTGACGGTTCCAACGGAGAATAATCAAAAGGAGCGCAAGGAAGTCGATGAGCACAAGGTGCGTAGATGAAAAGGAAGATGACAGAGAG
The DNA here is from genome assembly GCA_002224055.1 of Pezizomycotina sp. ARF18. Classification (NCBI taxonomy): domain Eukaryota; kingdom Fungi; phylum Ascomycota; species Pezizomycotina sp. ARF18. The sequence goes on from AZLU01000129.1 coordinate 104,305, forward strand.
CTAATAATATAATAAAGCGAGGGAAAAAGAAAGAGGAAAGTTTGGAATGTATTCTAACATAGTCGATAACAGGTCCTGTATCAAACCTCGACAGTCTTCCCTCGGAAGCAGTAAGGCGACAACAAAAATCATCTCATGTCCCATCTTACACCTCAATGCCGGCATCTACGAATATCCGTTCGGCTTTAAAATCCCCATTAACAACAGCTGCCTCCCTATGACCGGATGGCTCTCGAAACTCAACATGAGCCAACGAGCTCAGCAAGTGCAACCGCGCAAGCAGCATCTAAAATCCACACTGCCGCCTTCCTTAACCGTCGTGAGTGGGAATGAACAAGCTAGGTTAGATACTATGTAAAAGTGACGGTCAAAAGGTTGAGCTTCCCGATCCCTCCTGCTTTAAACCTCCTAAAGTTGAAGCTTATGGACTAATATATCCTTTCTCTCTCTCTCTTTTTTTTTTTTTTGGACAAAATAACCGCGCAGACCATCGTTCCTCAAGATCAACCCTAGAGAGGAGAGCACGTTTGTGTTTTGCCCGATCGAACCACCGCGGCCGCCAGCTACGGGGCAGGAAATATTTGCGAAGCGAGAACACCAATTCGTCAAGCACCGAAGAAGAAAAAGCAGGGTCTTTTCGCTTCTCTGCGCGGTCCGAGTAATGACGGCCCCATCACCAAATCTCGTTTCTCAATCGAGGCCAGGTTACCGGCCCCTGCAATTATCTCTCACAGTAAGCCGCTGCCGTTGAGGATAATTGTGAAAAAACTCGAAGAATTCGACCATCCAATATTTTTCCGCGGCATTCAGCTACGGCTGCTCTCGAAAACACACATCGAATGCTACGACATTCAAAGAGACGTATATGGAGCGCTGGAATTTTTAAGCAATTATAGCCTCAAGATCCCGGTGGGCTACGAAGAGTCGACGGTAAATAAAGAGATCGAGGTCGACTCCTCTCCATGGAACAGTTGCCATGTCCCTACTACTGTCGCGCCGACCTTTGCCTCGTGCAATATCTCACGCGTGTACCTGCTTGAGATTGTGATAGGTGTGAGCGTGGGCGATATGGAGTTTTACGATGTGAGTTTGTTTTCATAGCCGTTGCTTTTCGCCTTCTTTTTTTTAGCACTATATGAACCTATAATCGTGAACAGACTATCCCTCTACAAATCCCCGTAAGCGTATACTCTGGGATCGAACCTCCAAAGGAGCTTCTCAAGCTAGCGGATGGTGCTCAACCCCCTGCGAGCACATCAGCACCGACTCCCTCGAAATCCAAAATGGATACCGAAAAGGCAACTCTCGCCGCGAACGGCTCCAGCGCTTCGACATCACAATCAGCCTCTGCGGCCGCGCCTGAGGCATCCGGTTCCGCGCAGGGAATTCCGCACCCATCGGATCCAGCTCCAGCGTTTGATCAATTAGGCGATGCCGCTCCTCCTCCGACGTACGATGAAGCTACAATACCGGCTGATATCTCAGACCTGCCACCTGTTAGCGGACCCCGTCGGGAGTATCCGCAGAATCCGGATTATTTCCGCCAAGAAAAGAGCTAGATCTATATCTTCTCGTATATCTGTTTGTTCTCCTTGCAGTTTAATTTGCTATAGCTTTGTTTCTTCCGTCGGCGCAATGGTAGATCGGTTTAATGTTTAATATTCGCATACTTATTAGCTTCATAGCGGTTTTTTTTTTTTTTTTTTTTTTTTTCATTCTTTTCTGTACTTTTTTTAATGATCTCGTTCAGTCTTTGAAACATCTAAATATTCCTCAGTGTTATAGAATAGCAATATCAAAATCCCTCTTGTTAGCTGGGACCCTGTTGGTTCATTTGATCACCATAGATATATTTTGAACTATTTCTAGATAAAATGTCAGCCACTGCTTCAGTAAGTAAAGATCAATAAGGAAAGCAGGTTGTTGTTCTTTTTGAAGAGAAAAGTAGATATATATGTCCGGATGAAGGAAAATTCCGCTCCGAAGTTGTCGGAAATCCCCCCTTGGCTTTTTTCTCTTGTTTTCTTTTTTCTTTTTTTCTGGTTGTTGTCCCTGTCTCCCGCTTGTTGTTGTTATGGTTATTTTGCCGAAACCTCCAAAATAAAACAACCACGAACCCGCGTTCATAATAAATAACTACCACCACTTCACCCTATTTCCTTCCTGTCATGATTGCTTCGTGAACGACCGAAGTTTTTTTCTCTCTATTTTTAATTCCTCCTCCGATCGCTGAGATACCGTAGATATAAATAATCTTCACATAGTCTATTGAGTCCATACTAGAGTTATTTCCCTGTCTGCACTCAGCTTATTTTGGTTGAAGCCTTGCAGGAACTTGTGTTGAGATAGGAAAGGAGAATCATCAACAAACACCAGGAGAAGGGAGGCTACAAAACCCCTTGCGATCATCGCAATCATGAACAGCGACCTAAATTCTGCCTCAAAATACGTCAATAATCTTCTTGCGTCCCGAGGACTCTTGAAGGATGGGATACCGATCCCCTTTGCGAACCCTGGCGAAAGCGACGATGCCGCAATGAGAATACTGAACCTCGTCCACGACCTCATCAACAAGAGAGACGTAAGTAGATGCTTTAGGAGATGTCATGCGAACAAAAGTTTTCAAAGGGGAATAAAGGCGCTGACTTGGGATTTCAATCACATACACAGCGAGATGCGGAGCACAGAGAAAGCCTCGCAATGACGGTGCGGACACTGAAGGCGGCGGAGGAAAGCACTATGCGAAAATTGTAAACAATTTATTTAACTTTTAGCCTGGACTGCATTGTTCCTTTTCTTTTCTTTTTCTCCTTCCTTCCTTTCTATCTTTTTTTCTCTCTCACCTAGGTCATCCCATTAATAACTTCTCCCTGTAGGACCGGCTCAAAATCAGCTGCGACGAAATGAACCGCCGGTGCGCAATCCTCCAAGGCCAAGAAAGGATCCTCAACTCAACGGCACGGACGGCGGAAGCCCGCGCGAAATCGCTCAAGGACGAATCTGCCCGCCTGAAAATCCTGACCCAGCAGGTGCGCACGCAGTGCGCGAACGACATACGGAAGCGCGACGTGCAGATCTCGCGCATGAAAGAGAAGCTGCTGGATGCGTCGAGGGAGGGAGGGTAGCGGCAGCAGGTCGTCGGCTGCTATTATTCCGGGCGTTACGCTGTCAACTTCCGCATCGGCGTCCATGTCTGCATCGGCGATAGGCAGCAGGCAGCAACACCAGCTGGACTACGACGCCAGGACGGATCCTTCGCTAACCAGTGAAACCACAGCGTTTTAACGCAGCTGTCGCAATCGCTCTCGGACGAAAACGAAACGCTGGCGTCGATGATACGCAACGCCGTCTCGACCATCAAAGCCATCTCCGGTATGGACTCGTCTGATGACGGCCGTGAAAATAACGCCGACGGCAGCGACGACGGTGGAGAGGTGGCAACTATGAAGATGAACGACTCGTTACAGCTAGGGACTCTTCGCACGCGACGCTAGCGCGCGAGATGGACCATGTACTGTACGAGCTCAAGGAGCTCCTGAACCAGCCCAACTACGTACCCATCGAAGACTTGCTCTACCGCGACAGGGAGATCGATAGGCTGAAGACGCAGGTTAAGGGTCTGCATCTGGAGTGGAGGAAAGCGATAGAGCTCGTCGAGATCGTGAATAGGCGGTCCGCGATGCTTACAGCGAAGGAGTCTTCTGTGCTGGATAACGTGATCGAGAAGGGGAAGAGGACGGTTCTGGAAGAGCTTCATTTGAATTATGAACCGCCGCAGTTAGCAGCGGGGCAATGGAAAAGACAATCCTAGAAGAGGAGGAGGACAACGACGAAGCCGACCACACGGTGCGCGGGGAAGAACTCGACTTTGAAGCAGAAATATCGCACCACCTCGCTGATCAATCCTATATCACCTAACGTCTTGGAGGATAAGAGCTATATGGAGCAGTTCTCCCCGATCCGTAAAAACACTGGGCCAAATGTGAGTAGCTTACACCCTTTGTGAAGAGGGAGAAGCCGGAATTAGTACACTAACATAACTCTTTCCTCTAGGATTCTAATATTCAGACCCCATCAATCTTGAAGCCCACGTCTTCGGCAATCAGGAAACCACAATCTATCAAGACTAACAAACGACTTACCAAAGTGAATGCACCTCTGTTAAGACGATAGAGAACAAGGTTCATGTCATATCGAAAACATGCCTTCATTTTTTTTATTTATCATCAACTGTTTTGAGTAATACTTCGAGGAGCAAGTACTGCATCTGTGGGTTGATACCTATTCACCAAAAGAAACAACAGACCTTTGTTTATTGCAAACCTGTTCCTCATTATTATTATTAATTCTCATGATACCATTTTGAAGCATTAATACTTCTTATACCCTTACATGTAAATAGACTTACAGCCTTTTATTTCTTCTCTGCATACTGTTTGGAGTTTCTTAGCAAGATCGTTTCTCTTTCCCTTTCCTTTTTTCCGCTTCAAATTTAAGATTTCACCAAAAAACTTCAAGATCAAAAATTTTCTACAAAAGTGAAACTTCGTGAAATAGCTGTGCATTTCACGCTACGAGCTTACGATATGATCATTTTAAAATGCCGCACTAGAAAAAGAAAAGGAGAAATGTTTAATAATATTTTTGACATAAGTGTATCGCCGCCGAAACAGAGGTGTTATCTCAATCGGCTTTGATTGCACTGTATTGCACAGAAAAAAAAATGAAGGCATTAGCGGTCGGCAAAACAGTATAAGAGTAACCTCAAAGAGAAGGGGGGAGTAGGAGGGGAGAAGAAAGGGGGGGGGGGGGGGCTGGTTGTGACAAAGAAACCAACAGCACTTACATATATATCTGTCGCACGAACGCGTACGACGCTAGGAAGCCAATGGTGCCACCCAGGATCCCAAAGATCGCGCAACCCAGGAAGCTGTACCCGAAAAAGAGCAGCCCGCTCACGAAACCCTGGATGTGCAACCTGGTGAAGTAGTACCAAACACTATACAAGAAGATCCAAACCGCGCTACCGCCACCGACGAGGAAAGAGCGCCACCACCAGTGGTGGTTCTAATCGCACGCAGTAATTAGCAATCCAACTTCGCTGTCCCAGAGAAGCAAGAAGAAAACGAAGGGGGTGGTGGGTTGATTAATGATGATGACCTACCTCGGCGCACAATTGGAAGTACGTAATGACGATGGTAATCTCGACAATGGTAACGAGAAGGATCAGCACGATAAGCGCTAGAAATCCGTACATGTAGTAATACCCGCTCTTATCCTGCCAAATGCTCTTGAACACAAACAGGAGCTCGATGAATATGACCGCGAAGGGTATAAGGCCACCGAGGAGCACGCTGGGAGTGTCCTGAGGTAGAAAGGCTGCGTGGGGATCTGCCGCGGTATCTGAGTGGCTCTAGTCGGATGCTCGTACGGGTTTGCTTGAAGCCATACCAAGTTCGAGTATGACCAGCGGCAAGGAGATAAGCAGCCACATGCACAAAAGGCCAGCAAGGTTGAGAAAGGTAAAGCGCTGGAAGACGCTTGAGCCCACACGAATAGGTTGAGAACGAAGACGATCGTGAAAGCCGTGCCAGGTATAAGCAGAGCCGTCTACATAAAAAATCGATAGGTTAGTATAGTACCGCTTACATTGGTATGCGATTATTTAAGGACGAGAAAAGGTCACTTACGAGGAGAGCGTTCTTGAACCAATTTTCGCCGCCGAACGTTTGGTAAACCCTTCCTGAAAAATATCCGCAGAAGGCTCCCGCGAAGACGAACAGGAACAGAGCGAAGCTAATAAATCCTCCTCTGTAGCTCGGGTTCAAAACGCCAACGGCGGCCAATATCAGCAACGCCGTAAACGTAGCGAGAAGCTGCGCACCGCTCCCGATGATTGGGGCGAGCAAGCCTCCGAACCGTGGCGGGCGGAACACGTCGCCATGGACCAGTTTCCAGCCGGTGACGTCGTCGATCAGCTCTTCGTCCTCCTCCTCGCCGCCTTCACCATCTTCTCCCGCACGCTCGCCGATCGGCGCAAGTCGCTTCATCGGTCGTGGGACGTCTCCCTCGACACCCTTCTCGTTGTAAGTCTGAATATCTCGGCTCAGGGTCCGCACCAATACCACACCAGTCATGGCCGTAAGCATGAACGCGATCACGACGGAGTTTATTATAGCCAGCCAGTGGATCTTGGACGATTCCTCGTTGTTCACAAAGTAGAGGTCCACCGGTTCGACCATTCGATCGAGTTGTCCTCCTCCCAATAGACGGAATAAGTATAAGGGATCCCAAGCTTCGCATCGTCTCCACCTTCAGCTGATAGCGCAAGCGGAGGGGCGGCTGCTCCTTTAACGATTCCGGGCAAGCACCTTCGGGGCCGGCAATGGATTTCGTGTAAACTTCGAATGCCACAATGACCTTTTTATCCCGATCTTTCGCACTATTCCGGTATCGAATGAGTAAAGTTACGTGATTATTTATGTAAGCGACATCGTTGTTGAAGTATCCGAGCTTGAATCCTGCTGCGTAGTATTTCCGGGTCTTGTCGACAGTCGTAAACGGCGTTGCTCCGGGGAGGTTGTCAACTATCCTGTTTTATGATTAGAATCTACAACCAAGATACAGCCTTTGATTTCTTTTCCTCATTTCTGCGGAGAGAAATGGCTAAAAGGACGGAAAGAAGAGCTTCGCGCGATCGTTCTAGCTTAAAGGTAAAAAGCTTCCGTGGTAAAGAAGAGCAGCACCAATTGCAACCTACCATTCAACGACGTAATTATTCGCTATCAATTCCTTCGCCCGGTCTACCTCAGCTTTACCAACGACCGGTCGCAAAGGTGTTTGCACACCTCGTTCTGTCCCATGTGTAGCTCATAGTCACTGCTGACAATCCTGTCCCCACGTAATACTTCGCCAAGATTCAAGCCGTGATGTTTTCCGCCTTTGATCTTACACACGAACGGTAGCTCGTAGTATGAGTATGGTAATTGGGTGTTGTCGGATGTCGCCTTGTTCACGAAGAGTGGGACCTTTTCGTCTTTCGCGTACGTTCTTTCGGAGAAGCCTTTTTTGTGATAGTTGTCCCGTAGAATGGGATTAGATCGAGTGGTTAGCCGCAACGAGAATGGAGGAGCACATTGACAAAAGAAAGGAAAAAAAAAAAAAAAAAAAAAGAAAGAAAAGAAAAGAAAAAAAAAATCAAAAATCAAAACAAGAGGAAAGTGAAATACCTGGTATGTAGAGGCATCGGATAGGCGACAGAACGTTACCAGAGTGACTAGGAAATAACTTCGTAGTAGCCCCATCCTTGACGGAGGGTTGAAAAGGAATAGGGCATAGATGAGGATGTGATTGCTAACTGTCCTCACCAGCAGCCGAAAAAAGGTTTGTAGAAACCAAAAGCGTAGAGGTGATAATATCGACCAAAACGATACGATACAAAATACAGACGAAGGTGCAATTTGCTCAGTTAGTTAGCTTGACGATGAGAAAAATAATGGTGATGGTGAATGATATATATATACGCTCGCGTCTCTATATAAATTCGGGTCCTTGTCACGTTTGAGCTCTGTATATAATAAATATAATTAATTTTAAAGTTACCAGGTATCCCGTTTTATAAAGTTAAAATTAGCGGGTAATTGATCGCAAGGGAAAACCCTTTTTAAAGTAGCACTTACTCACTTTTTTCTTTCCTTTTTCTTTTTTTTTTCGTTCAGATATTGCGTGTTGTTCCAGACCAAATACAGGTATCTAAATTAAGCCTCGGACGTAATTGAATGATTTAGAATGAAGATTCTTGTATACTCTAAGTTTATATATATATATATATAACTTGAGTATAGGATAACTCATTCACGGAAGATGAAGGCGCAATTGGATAATTAACAACCACAGTTAATCTGCTGAGTGATGACGAGATTCAACAAGCAACTGCTTGGCTGGGTCCTGGTTTGAAATTTTTTTGGTTTTCTTCAGATAATTAATTTGACATGCTTCCTTCCAATGTCTGAAATGAGAGCTCGAGAACTACAATGCTGCTGATGGTAGATAGAAATGGGATTCCATGAATACGCAAGATGACAATTGATCGAGAAGAAATATAGCAGGAAGCGCAAATTATTATAAAACGATGGTTACCAGTTTTGTATACACTTGAGAGAAGCGGGAGAAAAAAAAAAAAAAAAAAAATAAAAAATAAAGAGAAAAGAAATTAACAGATGAAGGGGATTTGAAGGTTACAATGGCGGATCAAACAATGGGGCAGTAAAAAATCAATGAATACAGCATCTTAAAAAAAATAAAAATAAAATAAAATAAAATATTTAATATTTCTAATTCTCTTTATCATTTACTCTCGTCCATCTTTTGCCTTAACGTCGTTGCATCCTCCGCTTTGCCAACTTCATTACCCATACTTTCGGGCCTGTTTGCCTTGAACAACTTCGAGGATCTTAACGACCTTATCGGCATCTCCTGGTCCAGACTTGTATGACACCTCTTTCCTGAGGCAACGTTCATGATAAGCTTCCCGCTCTCCGTTTTGCAACAACACGTCCTTTACCGTTGAGCCTATTATGGAGAACTCGCAGTCTACCGACACCGACCTTGGTGTACGTCTTATTTTCGAGAGTGTAAATCGATGATCGAATATCGAGGTTGTGTCCTCGTCTTCTTCTCCGGCTCCCGCCCCCGAAAGGTCCACCGAATTACTATTTGGCCCCTGGCCAGCCTCGTCGGACGGCTCGTTCGAATCTTCATTTCCGCCTTCGTTACCCGACGCATTTTCTCCGAACTTTCTCCGGGTGTGCTCAAGCCTGAAGGAGCGGGCGAATTGACGGAACCGAAAATAGACGAGCCTTTAGAGAGCCCGGCACCAAACAGCGGCTTAGCATCGACGGCTTTGAAGCGGCAGCGCCGAAATTAAATATGCTTCCAGATGCGGGAGGCTTGCTACCGCCGAGATTTCCAAATATGCTAGGAGCGGACCGCTAGACGCGGCGGAGGTGGTGCAGTGTAGACCCGAATAAGGACGGCGAGCTGGTCGTGTTCTGCGGAGCACCGAATTTGGCAGCTGCGGCGCCTCCGAAAAGTCCGGTAAAGTTGCCGGCCGTACCAGCGGGAGCATTGTCAGCCTTGGCAAGAGGAGTAGAGCTAGTTTGGCCGAACGAGATTGGCTTGTCCGGCGTCCACCTGAAATCCTTTGCCGGCGGTGTGTCCTTGGTGGTCGAGCTGAAAAGGCCGGCGTTGCTCGGCTTCATCGGAGTGGTTGTGCTCTGATTATCCTTCTTCGCGCTACTTTCATCCTTGAAGCCGGCTCCAGCTTGGCTCCGTAGGTCCTGGCCGATATCTGTCTGTGCAACAGGTTCACTGTTTCCATTTTCTCCCTGGTCCTCGTCCTCGTCCTCGTCATTTTCGGATTTGTCGCTCGTGTCGTCAACGAACATGGGGTTGGTCAACTTCGCAAACGGATTCACCCACCCGCCATCGTTTCCAGACGTCATTCCTGCAGTACCGCCGTCCAGAACGCTGCCACCAGGGGAGGCTGCGCCTGAAGGGTTGCGGAGCTCGCATTACTATTGAAGTTGAAAATAGATGCCGATGCCGCGGGTTTAAGGAGCGAGGGTTTTGCGAAGATCCAAAACGCTACCTTCCTGCTTTTTAGGTGCTGCTGAGAACAAACTCGGGGCGGAGGGTTGAGGCTTAGCCTCGAAGGATTCGAGGGCGCGTTGCTTTCGGTCTGCAGGTTTAGCTAGTTAGTCGGTGCGCCTTATTTGCATTATTTGAGAGTCGCCTAGTAACAATTAATATCCATTGAGTGTCGCGTATCACAAACCTTGTTCTCTTTCTGCTGGGTATTGGACCCAAAAGCCGGCGTGCTACCACCGAAGTTGACCGAAGAAGTCGACGACAAGCCAAAGGCGAATATCGGTGCGTTGGATGCTTAGCCGTTTCTGCTTCCTTAGGCTCCGGAAGTTTGGGGTATGGCGACGCAAAAGTTTGAGGTTGCGCGGAGAACGTTTCGCTTGGTGTTTTAGATGCGGGAACATTATCTTCTAGCAGATCAATACGGTTAGGCCCCATAAACTCGAGTACATGCAAGGAGAGCGGAAGACGTACTGTTGATGTTCATACCTCGTCTGACTTGTTCTTTCTGTTGCGAAAGAGTTGCGTCGTATTCTGACATTTTGTTTTTGTATAACTCCACCAGCTGACTGAGATCGCTTGTAGAGTCACTTTCCAGCAAGTCGTTAACTTTCTGCACAAACGCCCTATTCAGGCTCTTAACCTGAAACAGGAAATTGAACTCTGGCATTTGCGACTTTGCGATACTCGTTTTCGAAGGCGGGTCCAAAGATTTGGGATCGTGAATGTTGCGGTGGTCACGTCGAGCGACATGCTTGGTGTAGGTTTAGTAAGCGCCAGCGACGCGCCGCCGAAGGCCTGTGACGGTTTTTGGAAAGGGTTCGTGGCGGCTCCATGCTGGACGCTAAAGGTCCAGAGACAGTAGGTGTGGATTTAAACCCCCAAAGGATGTATTTGAAGTTTCGAACAGGCTCTTCTGGGGCGTCAAGCTGGACTGAAGATTCGACGGGCTTTTGCCGCTTGGTGCTGGGCTCGTTCGAATCTGTTTCGCGTCATCACTCATGAACGTCGGTATAGAGGAAAATACTGGTTGCTTGGCTGGGCTCCGAACAGATTTCCCGGCGTGGTTTGGAATCCAGTCTTGGGAGTTGCTGAAGTCGTAGAACGGAAAGAGAAACCTTCGGACTGCGACGCAGACGCTGCAGAGCCGAAGGATGAAGATATTATGGTGGAAGCAGGCTTTGCGAGACTACCGAAGGGGTTCGATGACGGGTGGAGGAGAATTGTGCTGATGACGGATTGCGCCAAGGGGTTAGTCTTAGGTGTGCTATCGTCAACTTTACTAAATGCGCTGCCGAATAACCCGTCTGCGGCGGCGGGCTGTGGTGTCGCCTGGAATGGTTTGGCTGCGGGTGAATCCGCGGAGAGTTTAACGATCCTGGTTTAAGGCCGACTCGAGATCTTGGTTTCGCGATCCTAATGGGAAAAAAAAGAAAAAAGAAAAAAGCATACCAGTCAGCTCCGAAAAAAAAAAATCATCAATGAATTCCTGTAAAAGATGTGCGATATAGGAATTGTTGAAAGCGCGATTTTTGGTCGTTCAACGTTATTTGATTGCATTTGGTCTTACTTCTTCCGCCATGACTTCCTTCGTTGCCATTACTGAAGGGTCTGGCGGCCCGTGGCGGTCGTAATCATCCTCGTCGTACGTCTCCTTGGTGATTTGGTTCTCAGCATTGCGTTTCGCCATTTCGTTCCGCAATGAGGAGTATATTCCTCAAAAGAAAAAAAGAAGTATCGAGAAACAAGACAGAGGTGGATGTTAGTAAAGGGTAGACGATGGAGGGAATATTGGTATAGGTGGGTTGATGGGTCTTAAAGACTCGTGGGTGCGGCAAGTATATGTTGAGTCCTTTGTTTGTTTGTTTTTTTTTTTTTTTTTTTTTTTTTTTTTTTTTTCCTCTCGAATTGAAAAAGGGAAAAAGAAAATAGAAGTAATAATAATTAATTTTATTACTTATTATTTATTTTTGGATTTGTGTTCTGTATTTTGAGTAGAGAAATAACTATAAATACACAAAGGGAATTAATTTTATTTATTTTTTTTATTTTTTTTTCCCCCTTTGGTGTGGAGCCAAGACTTAAACATCGTCTCAAGTTCCCAAGAGCCAAAGAATTAACTCGGTAAAGGGGAAGCAATTATCTCACCAGAAGCAACAATACTACGATAGTAGTATAAGTAATTAGGATATTAAATATATATATATTCGGCGAATAACGGATAACAATAATAATTCAAGGATTGAAAGTATAACGAGAAGGAGTTAATGTTGGATCCAGAACAGAATAGTGCGGGAGAGAATAGAAGATCGAATATATCCCGTTGGTACTAGACGATACGATCTACTTTGTTCTAGAATACCTCGAAGAGTTTTCCCACGTATAACGTGATTATTATACCTATATCCATTCAGGTGCCAACGGCCTTTTAGTCTCGGTAAAGTAGGTGAGTATATCATTTGCCCTACAGATAGAGTAATTGTTTTTTCTCCACTTCGTCACTTGAATGTAGTACCTACTCCGTCGTACAGATTGGCTTGTATACAAAGAGCGATACAATTAGGTCACGCAGGCGAAAACAGAACTGTATAACCAACCAACTCCAGAGGGAACATGTATATATAAATAATAAATATAAGCCAATGTTAGAGAAATATATATATATATGTGTGTGTGTGTGTCTATATGTATATATCTCTCTTACACATGCTATTAGTGTACAGTACACAGGATGCAGGCATCCAAAGATCAAGAGAAAACGTTGTTTCTATCTAGCCCGCCTTTCGGACAAGGGTATATTGGCGAGCCCCAAAAATACAACGACAGGTCGGAGAGCGATCCCAAAAACCTGGCGTTCTTTCTCTTCCCTTCTCTCTCCTCTACCGAAACTACTCCTCCTCCTACCGCCTTCCCGACTACCTATCCTTGGTCATTTACAGCTTGGCCTTGTTCTGAGCCTTCTTGAGGACAACCTCGGCCTTGGTCGCCTTCATGATGTCACCCTTGACCTTCAAACCGCCGGACATGAAGAGCCGCTGGGCCTTCTCCTGGCCCTGGACGAGTTTCCAAAATTCTCCTCGGAAAGCGAGAGGATGACTAAGGGAGAAAAAGAAAAATTGCCAGTCAGCACCATATTGGCTTTTTTTATTTCCCATCTTCTTTGTACATGTAAATTCCAAGCGGAGGAAAGGTTAATGATAACACTTACTGTCCGGCTTGGCACCCTCAGGAGCCTGTCCCTTGCCAACGGTACCGGTCTGCTGAGATCGATGAACCAGCTCTCCTCCTTGCCGTTCTTCTTCAGCGTGAAGCAGAAGATAGCGTTTCCCTTCTTGATAGCGTCCTTCTTCTCGGCCTCGTCCTGCAGGGCAGCGGAGATGAAATCGAAGGCGCGGAGGAAGGGAATTCGTCTGCAGCATGATGTCAGTATAATTTCGGCGTGCAATAGATTCATTTATACTACTGTTTGACGCGTCTCAAGCGGCTAATCGCATGCAGTACAGCATTACTGAAGAATGCACACACTGAAGTTGGATAGGATAACGAACCGTTCTTGAGAGACATGTTGATTATAGTTTTAACTGGTACGAAAGAGAAGAAAAAGGAGAGTGGCTATCTAGTCTAGGTATAGTGGAATGGAAGATAGTTTTTTTTATGGAGGCGATGAAAAATGAATAAAATAGAAAGAAGTGGGAAGTTCTGGATACTTATATATATACGATGGTGAGAATAGTGAACTCTCTTTTTTTTTTTTTTTCTTCTTGTGGGGAAAATCGTCGCCCTTTTGACCTTCCTTCGGTAAAGCCGGAGTCAGAAAGCAAAAGCACGACGTCAAAAATAATGAGCTGCTGGGCAGTTTCTTTTTTGGCATGTGAAAATTCAAAAAGAAATCAGGCTCAAACCCCCTAGCAAAAAATAAAATAAAAATAAAAAAATAATTCAACGGTCAACCCACGACGTTAGTTAAAACAACAACAAAATTGCAAAAGGAAGCGCACATGGCATCGTAGCGGAGTCTCTTCCTGCCCGCTCTTACTCCGTGGTCAGTCTACACAGTGCATACAGGAGCAAAAAAAAAAAAAAAACCCCAGAAATAAAGGGATCCTAGGTAAGCTGATATAACTTGGGGAAAAGAGAACATGGTAATTTGCTACTTCTTTCCAATTCGAAAATCCTGCAAACGCAGAATTAAAAGCGCATACCGATCTTTTTTTTTTTTTTTTTTTTTTTTTTTTT